>JARYGA010044549.1:0-34358 GCA_030545235.1 Helianthus tuberosus
GGTGACGAGAAAACGGAACAACCTTGATTGAACGTAAACAAAGTAGGACATCTGCCCGAGCGCTACCCTAGAACATGTGACCTGAACTTATCGTGAGTCGACGATGTCGAGCCAAAACTCATTGCCACTCCCACAGAAGCCCCCCAATCGTCAGTTACCAGCTTACCGCCTTTATTTCCGTCGATCTGATCGAAACTATCACATGAAATGAACCCTTGTTCGGACCCTTTGAAGCCCTGGTTTTGGTCATCATTATATGTGTAACAACTCTCATTAAAATTATTACTTCTTATTTTATTTTGTTCATTAGGAAACCCTAATTGAGACCCCCAAGTGAGATTGCATGACTCCTAAATTTTTCAGAACAATCAGAACTAGGATCAGGGCCCCTAAAACTCAAGGGGGGGGGGGATATTTCCTACTTGTTATTATCCTCGCAGTTTGTTGTCAAATGCGAATTTCTTCGAACGGTCGACTCACCTAAGCTACCAAGACACGAGGCTACCCTATGCTAAAAGTGGCCCGTCGCGCCACGCGCGGGAGCCAGGTGTCCCTGGCGCGCCACGCGACGGGGACCATTTTCCAGCATATAAATGAGGGACTTGGCACTTGAAATTTGGCGTTGGTTCGACGTAAAAATTCATTTCGTACGTTGAGATATCGTCTGTTTACTTCAAAACACACACTAGCACGAAATTCTGGCGCGATAATAGGGTAATAACTCGATCACTGATACGATTTAATGTCCGATCGATAAAAAACCAATCCGATGGATGTTTAAGTGATGCCCGTACTTGGGCAATGCCTTTGTCATTCGTCGTGAGGGTTTTGGATCTCGTGAGTTGTCGTAAAAGTTGTATTAAGTTACTGACCTAGTTTTCGTGTGCATTGTCATTTGAATTAGGTTAACCAGGCTAAAATCAGTAGGCTAAACGCTGCCCGTCTAAATCTGCAATGTGAGTCATTCTCTTTTTATCAAATTGTTTTCCAAACTCTATTTGTTTCAAAGTTATAATTACAGGGATTAAGTCTTTGTAATCTTCAATTACTGCCGGTATGTGGGGTTTTGTATACATTACTTTATTCCCGTCACCATTGGACAACGGGTTAGCCAATGGGTGATCTGACCATATTCACAGATACAGTCGAGTGACAAATACCGATTTTGGGTAATTGGTTGATAGAAACAATGTAATCACCCTTAATACTGTATATTATAACAAGGTGTCGTTTTGTGCAACTTGAATGACCCGCCACTATTTCCCTGCTGATAAAACCTTTTTAAAACATGTTTCAGGTGATCTGGTGTGATAAAGGAAAAAGTGCCGCGTAGCACTACAAGCTTGAAGAAGTGGCTCAATAAAATAAAGAAACATGTTTTTGTAAAACAGGGGATTTCCGTGAGAAATCACCTTTATTGTAAATTATGGGTATTATCCCCAAATTATGAAATAAAAGAAATTGGGCATTTTCAAGTTTTAAAAGATCCTGTTAAACTTCCGCTGCCAACATAATAATTACCACGGATTTCTGTCTCGCGGCTCCTGGACCGGGTAAAACCGGGATGGGGGCCGTGACAGAAAAAGGTGGTATCAGAGCCACTGATTTAAGCCAATTAAGTATTTAAAAATACTTAACTTTTCTGATTGCCATTCTGTGATTATGTGAAAAAAAAAAACAATTTACAAAATTTGAACTTAGAATTTTGTGTGTTTCTTCATATATGCTAACAGCATGAATGAGTTGTCTGAAGCTCTTCAGAATATTACTATCCATTCTGCTGATATGGAAGTTTTCGAGGACTTTTCCGGTTATTGGGCCGACACTGAGGAACCAATGGTATTCCAAGCCCAACCTTAGGAGAAACCAAAGCCGAAAAAGAGAAGAAGACTCGTAGGCTGGAGGCGTGTGCGCAGGAAGAAACCAGCGGTACGGAAAGTTGTAAAGACTGAGGATCCGAAGGATAAAGGCAAAGGAATAGAGATCGGGGAGAGTTCAGGGCAAGCCCAGGAAATGCCATCATGGGAGGAGCTGGATCGTAAACTAGCACTTAGTGACCTCATCGGACCTACTGATGAAAACCTCTTCAATTACCCGGCGGAAGTACTACTTCCAGTCAATCTGGAACCTGCTATCCCAGATCCTATTATCCACCCCCGACCTCTACCAGGAGAGCTGGAAGAATGGTGGACCACTGACTGGCAATTTCAGAATCTTTTAAATAACCCTAATACCTTTTTCCCTCAATTTGACCCTGAGCCTCCACTACACCCACCTATGAGCAATGAGAACTTGGCTGAACTCCGCCACTATGGCGAGGAGCTGGTGGACGCAGGAAATAGAATCCGAGATGTGGGGGAGAGGATATCATGGAAATACGACGAAAAGGAACGTCGTTTCTGAAATGCCAGCTGACAGGGATCGTATGTGGTGGTGTGGTTACGTGTTTAATAATAACAAAATAATAATAATAATAATAATAATATAATTATGTAAAATAATCTAAAATAAAACTTTTGTAAGATAACCGGTGTGTACGAACGCATACTACTATATAAAAATATCAATGTCGCAAAAATCGACAATTTTGGCTATACGTGTTAACTTGATTATGTGCGATTGTTTTATTATATTTGGGTGTTATTCATTTTGTGCTAATAAGTTATATATATATTAATTACCAGATGGAACACGTTGGTAATGAACCAGTTAACGAAGTTAACCAATCTGAACAAAACCACGAAGATCAATTTCTGAATAGACAAGATATAGAAAACATCGTTGCTCAAGGAATAGCCAATGCTATTCCAGCAATTCTTGCTGCTGCCCGAAATCCAGTTGAACCTCAACCAATTATTCCTAGCAAGCGTACTCATGAAGATAACTTCAGTAATAGTATAAATGGAGGCGGCAACATTAATAATAATGATAATGACGTAATACAGGCCCCAATTCTTAAGAGAATGAAAGCTGCAACGCCTGGTTGCACTTAAAAGGAATTTCTTGCCTGTAAACCTGTTGAATTTGCAGGCAATGAAGGGGCGACTGCTGCACTGCGTTGGTTGGAGAAAACCGAGGCAGTAATTAAAATAAGTAAATGTGCCGAGGAGGATAAAGTCATGTATGCTTCTCACCTTTTTAAAGAAGGGGCGCTAGAAGACATACCTAGAACTACTTTTAGAACTATGTATGGTCATTACGAGTTTACAGTCATGCCCTTTGGGTTAACAAATGCTCCTGCAGCTTTTATGGACATGATGAATATGATCTGTAAACCGTACTTGGATAAATTTGTAATTGTCTTCATCGACGATATACTTATTTATTCCAAAAGCCAGGAAGAGCATTGTGAGCACCTGCATGCACTCTTAACTTTGTTAAGAAAGGAGAAACTTTACGCCAAATTCTCGAAGTGTGAATTTTGGCTACAGGAGGTACAATTTTTAGGACACATGGTGAATCACGAAGGCATTCACGTAGATCCTGCTAAAATAGAAGCGATCACCAAATGGAAGGTCCCACAATCAATTACGGAAGTTAGAAGTTTTCTAGGATTAGCTGGGTACTATAGGCGCTTTATTTAGGATTTCTCTAAGATAGCCGTGCCATTAACTAAGCTAACCTGTAAAACAGTTAAGTTTGAATGGGTACCTAAACAAGAAGAGGCTTTTAGGATTCTAAAACAAAGATTAACCAACACCCCAATTCTTGCTTTACCAGAAGGGACATAAGATTTTGAAGTTTATTGTGATGCTTCTAAGCTAGGATTAGGATGTGTGTTAATGCAACGCAAAAAGGTAATTGCGTATGCTTCAAGGCAATTGAAAAAGCACGAGGAAAATTATACGAATCATGACTTAGAATTAGGAGCAATAATTTTTGCCCTTAAGATTTGGAGACACTATCTGTATGGAAGTAAGTTTACAGTTTATACAGATCATAAAAGCTTAAAGTACATATTTGGGCAAAAAGAATTGAATATGAGGCAAGGGAGATGGATGGAAATCCTAAGTGACTACGATTGTGATATTCAATGTCACGAAGGAAAAGCAAACGTAGTTGCAGATGCTTTAAGTCGTAAGTATCATGAAAAGCAAAAGCGAGTTAGTGCTCTTAGATTAAATCTACAGTTAGATTTAATGGAACCACTGAAGAATATTCAAGAAACAGCAATCAAGGATGATGCTGAAGGAATGAAAGGACGAATAAAGGAATTAGAGCAAGGAAGTTATGGAATTTGGAGATTCCATAAGAAAAGAATTTGGGTGCCTAAGCAAGGAGATTTAAGAAATAAAATTTTAGAAGAAGCCCATAAATCTAGATATACCATGCACCCTGGAAATAATAAGATGTACCAAGATTTAAGAAATAATTTCTGGTGGATAGGAATGAAAAAGGACATAGCTAGATATGTATCTAAGTGTCTAACTTGTTCACAAGTTAAGGCAGAACACCAGAAACCTTCAGGGTTACTTCAACAATTAGAAATGCATGTTTGGAAATGGGAACTAATAACAATGGATTTTGTTACTAAGTTGCCCAAAACCATAAAGGGTAATGACGCGATTTGGGTAATTATGGATCGATTAACTAAATCAGCTCATTTTCTACCCATGAAGGAAACCTTTAGCATGGAAAGGTTAGCAAAGTTGTACATAGACGAGGTAGTATCTTTACATGGAGTTCCACTCTCTATTGTATCATATAGAGATAGTCGTTTCACTTCGCATTTCTGGACGAGTTTCCAAGAAGCCACGGGGACGCGATTAAATTTAAGTACAGCTTATCATCCCCAAACAGATAGACAAAGTGAAAGGACGATCCAAACCCTATAAGACATGCTCAGGGCATCTGTAATAGATTTTGGTGGAAACTGGGATGACCACCTACCCTTAATTGAATTCTCCTATAACAATAGTTAACATGCAAGCATTGAAGCTGCCCCATTCGAAGTACTGTATGGATGAAAGTGCAGAACTCCAGTTTGTTGGGCAGAAATAGGAGAAAGCCAATTATCAGGTCCTGAAATTGTACAAGAAACTACCGACAAGATCACTCAAATCAAGGAAAGACTAAAGACGGCTCGAGATCGCCAGAAGAGTTATGCAGACAATCGACGCGAGCCACTGGAATTTCAAGTTAGAGATAAGGTATTCTTGAAAGTTTCTCCTTGGAAAGGAGTAGTTCGGTTCGGAAAGAAGGGAAAGTTAAGTCCAAGGTACGTAGGACCATTCCCAATAATCCAGCGAATAGGACCAGTTGCCTATCGGTTACAACTACCAGAAGAACTAGCTGGAGTACATGACGTGTTTCATGTATCCAATCTCAAGAATTGTCTATCTGACGAATCCCTGGTAGTACCTCTTCAAGATGTAGAGGTAAATGAAAAGTTAAAATTTGTTGAGAAGCCACTGCAAATAAAAGACAGAAAAGTCAAATTTCTCAAGCACAAACGACTAGTGCTGGTTAAAGTCAAGTGGGATTCAAAGAGAGGACCTGAATACACTTGGGAGCTGGAATCGGAAATGAAGCGGAAATATCCTTACTTATTCCAGTAAATCTCGAGGACGAGATTTTAATTAAGGTGGGGAGGATGTAACAACTCTCACCATAATTATTATTTCTTATTTTATTTTTGTCCAATAGGAAACCCTAATTGAGACCCCCAAGTAATATTGCATGACCCCTAAAATTTTCAGAACAGTTGGAATCAGGATCAGGGCCCCTAAAACTCAAGGGGGGGGGGGGGGTATTCCCTAATTGTTATTATCCTCACAGTTCGTTGTCTAAATTGAATTTCGTTAAACCGTCGACTCACACAAGCTAGGTGGAAACGTGGCTACCCTACCCTAGAACTGTACCCCTCGCGCCACGCGAGGGAGCTGTTTTTTCAGTATAAATAGAGGAGTTTGGCACTTGAAGTTTGGCGTTGGTTCGACGTTAAAATTCAATTCGTACACTGATATATCATCTGATTACTCCAAAAACACACACAATCACGAAATTCTGCCGCGATAACAGGGTAATAACTCGATCACTGCTACGATTTAATGTCCGATCGATAAAAACCAATCCGATGGATGTTTAAGTGCTGCTCAAACTCGGGTTATACTTTGTCATTCGTCGTGAATTCGATGGATGTTTAAGTATTGCACTTTGTCATTCGTCGTGAGGGTTTTGAATCTCGTAAGTTGTCGTAAAAGTTGTATTAAGTTACTGACCTAGTTTTCGTGTGCATTGTTATTTGAATTAGGTTAACCAGGCTAAAATCAGTAGGCTAAACGCTGCCCGTCTAAACTTGCAATGTGAGTCATTCTCTTTTTATCAAATTATTTTCTTAAAACTCTATATGTTTTCAAAGTTATAATTACAGGGATTAAGTCTTTGTAATCTTCAATTACTGCCGGTATGTGGGGTTTTGTATACATTACTTTTTCCCGTCACCATTGGACAACGAGTTAGCCAATGGGTGATCTGACCATAGTCACAGATACAGTAGAGTGACAAATACCGATTTGGGGTAATTGGTTGATAGAAACAATGTAATCACCCTTAATACTGTATATTATAACAATGTGTCATTTTGTGCAACTTGAGTGACTCGCCAGTATTTCCCTGCTGATAAAACCTTTTTAAAACATGTTTCAGGTGATCTGCTGTGATCAAGGAAAAAGTGTCGCGTAGCACTACAAGCTTGAAGAAGTGGCTCAATAAAATAAAGAAACATGTTTTTGTATAAACAGGGATTTCCCAGTGAAATCACCTTTATTGTAAATTATGGGTTTTAATTCCCAATTTGTGAAATAAATAAATTGGGCATTTTCAAGTCTTAAACGATCCTGTTAATACTTCCGCTGCCAAATTAAATAAATACCACGGGGTTTCTGGCCGCGGCTCCTGGACCGGGTAAAACCGGGGACGGGGGCTGTGACAAATAGTTACCATTCAAGCATTGAAGCTGCCCCATTCGAAGCACTGTATGGGCGAAAGTGCAGAACTCCAGTTTGTTGGGCAGAAATAGGAGAAAGTCAATTATCAGGTCCCGAAATTGTACAAGAAACTTCCGATAAGATCACTCAAATCAAGGAAAGACTGAAAACGGCTCGTGATCGCCAGAAGAGTTATGCAGACAATCGACGCAAGCCATTAGAATTTCAAGTTGGAGACAAGGTACTCTTGAAAGTTTCTCCTTGGAAAGGAGTAGTCCGATTCGGTAAGAAGGGAAAGTTAAGTCCAAGGTACGTAGGACCATTCCCAGTAATCCAGCGAATAGGACCAGTTGCGTATCGCTTACAATTACCAGAGGAGTTAGCTGGAGTACATGAAGTATTTCATGTGTCCAACCTCAAGAAATGTCTATTTGACGAATCCCTGGCAGTAACTCTTCAAGATGTAGAGGTAAATGAAAAGTTAAAATTTGTTGAGAAGCCACTGCAGATAGAAGACAGAAAGGTCAAGTTTCTTAAACACAAACGACTAGTGCTGGTCAAAGTCAAGTGGGATTCTAAGAGAGGACCTGAGTACACTTGGGAGCTGGAATCAGAAATGAAGCGAAAATATCCCTACTTGTTCCAGTAAATCTCGAGGACGAGATTTTTATTAAGGTGGGGAGGATGTAACAACTCTCATTAAAATTATTACTTCTTATTTTATTTTGTTCATTAGGAAACCCTAATTGAGACCCCCAAGTGAGATTGCATGACTCCTAAATTTTTCAGAACAATCGGAACTAGGATCAGGGCCCCTAAAACTCAAGGGGGGGGGGGGGTATTTCCTACTTGTTATTATCCTCGCAGTTTGTTGTCAAATGCGAATTTCTTCGAACGGTCGACTCACCTAAGCTACCAAGACACGAGGCTACCCTATGATAAAAGTGGCCCGTCGCGCCACGCGCGGGAGCCAGGTGTCCCTGGCACGCCACGCGACGGGGACCATTTTCCAGCATATAAATGAGGGACTTGGCACTAGAAATTTGGCGTTGGTTAAGTTTGCTAATTTTATTACATCAAAGCCGGAATTCAGGGTGTGTGTAGAACAGGAATGGATAAAGCGAGTTGATGGGGTTACAATGTTTGCGGTCACAAAGAAACTTAGAAATCTGAAGTCGTGCATGCGGAAACTTTTGTTTAATCAGGGGAATTTGCAAGAGAAAGTTGCTGAGTTGCGAAAGAAGCTTGATGATATTCATACTCGTATTGATAGCAATCCGTTAGATGTTGATCTTCGTCAAATGGAGGCCAAGTGTCTTAAAGATTTTCAGATGGCAGCATATGATGAAGAATGTTTTCTTAAGCAAAAAGCTAAGGTGGAGTGGTTATGTGCTGGAGACTCTAACACTAAGTTTTTCCATAACAGTGTGAAGTGTAGGAATGCCAGAGGTAAAATTCACTCTATTAGGGATGTTAATGGGGACCGTTATGAGGGAGAAGGTATTTTTGATGCATTGGTTTCTCATTATGCGAATTTCTTGGGTATGGAGGATCGAGTTGCTAGTATTAATCTGGATGATATTTGTGTCAATTCTCTGAGTGATGAAGTTGCGGTTAATATGGTTCGGCAAGTAACCCGAGAGGAGGTTAAAAATGCTATTTTTAATATTGGAGAGAACAAAGCCCCAGGTCCTGATGGTTATACATCGGCGTTCTTTAAGTCTTCGTGGGATATTATGGGTGAAGATGTGGCTTCTGCTGTGTTAGAGTTTTTTGATAATGGCAAACTGTTAAAGCAATTAAATCACACTATTCTGGCTCTTGTTCCTAAGGTTGACACTCCGGATTCGATGTTTGACTATCGTCCGATATCTTGTTGTAATGTTCTGTATAAGTGCATAAGCAAGATCATTACGGATAGAATAAAGGGTAGTTTGGAGAAGTTGGTGAGTATTAACCAGTCTGCTTTTGTTCATGGTAGGACAATATATTGTTAACTCAGGAGTTGATGCATAACTACCATTTGAGTAAGGGCCCCGCTAGATGTGCTTTCAAGATAGATATTCAGAAAGCCTATGATACGGTTAACTGGGAGTTCTTAGAGAATGTGCTCAAGGCGTTTGGGTTTCACCATAAAATGGTTGCATGGATTATGGAGTGTGTTACTACGACGTCGTTTTCGATTAGCATTAATGGTAATCTGCATGGATATTTTAGAGGGAAACGGGGGTTGAGGTAAGGTGATCCTATGTCACCGTACCTTTTCACGATGGTTATGGAAGTCTTATCGTTATTGCTTCAGCATGCGGCTGCGTCTAGTAATGGATTCAAGTATCATGCTCAGTGCGCTAAACAAAAGATAATTAATGTCTCCTTTGCTGATGACCTTTTTATTTTCGTGCATGGGGATGTTTGGTCCGTGGGGAAGGTTAAGCAAGCCCTTGAGAAGTTCACCAGTATATCGGGTTTGGTTCCGAGTCCAGCCAAAAGTACGGTGTATTTTTGTAATGTTCCGCTTAACGTTAGACAGGATATTCTCCGTTTGATGCCTTTTCAGGAGGGCTCTCTTCCGGTTAGATATTTGGGGGTGCCGTTAATTACCACTAAGCTGATTTTTAAGGATTGTAAACCCCTTGTTGATCGTATGGAAAAGAGGATTGATAATTGGCTTAATAAATCTTTGTCCTTTGCGGGGAGGCTACAACTTGTTAATTCTGTATTATCTTCCATGCATATTTATTGGGCCTCGGTCTTTATTATTCCTACTCGGGTTATTCATGAGCTGGAAAAGTATATGAGGAGATTCTTGTGGAATGTTGGGTTGCAGAGAAGGGCGAAAGCTAAAGTGGCTTGGTCAGATGTTTGTTTGCCTAAGGCGGAAGGTGGGCTTGGTATTCGGAGCATATCGGACGTCAACAAGGCCCTCATGACCAGCCATATCTGGAGCATTCTTATTAGAAGGAAGTCCTTGTGGGTCGAATGGATTTATTCTCATAAGTTGAAAGATCGTAGCTTTTGGGATGTCCAGTGCCGAGGGAGTATCAGCTGGGGATGGAGGAAACTTCTTTCCATTCGTGACATAGTTCGGCCGTTCATTTGGAAGTTGGTTAGGAGTGGGCTTCAAACTAATATGTGGAGTGATAACTGGTGCCATCTTAGTCCGCTTAGCTCTTTCATAACTCCAAGACGTATTTTTAATGCGGGGTTTTCTATTTCTTCTTCTTTGGCGGACCT
Organism: Helianthus tuberosus; assembly: GCA_030545235.1. NCBI lineage: Eukaryota > Viridiplantae > Streptophyta > Magnoliopsida > Asterales > Asteraceae > Helianthus > Helianthus tuberosus. The sequence goes on from JARYGA010044549.1 coordinate 10,164, forward strand.
GATTGATATTAATGGACAATGGAAGTGGCCGCAAGCTTGGTATGATACCTATCCAGTGTTAATTCAGTTGAATGTTCCTCAGTTGATTCGCAACATGGAAGACCGTACAATTTGGAAGGATTTGGAGGGTAACCATTGTCATTTTCGGTCGTTGGAGGTCTGGAATGTGATTAGACATCGTGAGAGCCTGGTGCCTTGGGTTAATGGGGTTTGGTTTTCTCAGTGTATCCCAAGACACTCGTTTCACCTTTGGTTGGTTATCAAGAACAAGCTTAAGACGCAGGATAGGTTGGCTGTATGGGAGGCGGGAAGTGCAACTAATCTTAATCTGATGTGTTGCCCCTTATGCAGAAATGATCGAGATTCTAGAGACCATCTTTTCTTTCAATGTTCATTTGCTTCAAATGTATGGAAGGAGGTCAAGCAGATGGTGTCTTTGGAACAGGTTGATGACTCGTGGCAGGCTATAATGGATTGGATGTCCCAAAATGCTTCGTCCAAGAAGACAGAGCACATTGTATGCAAGTTAGTCATTGCGGCGGCTACTTATTTTATATGGCTTGAGAGAAACAACTGCCTGTTTTCTAATGATCATGCAAATGTTGCTTCGGTGGTTGGGAGGATCAAGAACACGGTCAGGTTACGTCTACTGGGATTCGAGTTTAGAGGGGATTCCAAAGTTGACAAGATGCTAAACAAGTGGGAGATCGCTATGAATGAAGAAGTTAAGGACCCGGGGTAGAGGCTAGCTCGTGGTTTGTCTAGTTCTGGTTCGAGTGTGAGGCTCGTGGCTGTTTTTCTTGTTGGGTTGTTTTTTATTTGTTTTCTATCTAGGGTTGTGTGTTTTGTCTTTGTTTTCCTAGGCTTCGGTTGTGTTGCCTAGTTGGTGTGTCATTCAGGCATGCCCTTGTACTGTGTTTGAGTTATTTATAAAATTCACCTGGGGTAACCCTTTACCCAAAAAAAAAAAATTCATTTCGTACGTTGAGATATCGTCTGTTTACTTCAAAACACACACTAGCACGAAATTCTGCCGCGATAACAGGGTAATAACTCGATCACTGATACGATTTAATGTCCGATAAATAAAAAACCAATCCGATGGATGTTTAAGTGCTGCCCGTACTTGGGCAATGCCTTTGTCATTCGTCGTGAAGGTTTTGGATCTCGTGAGTTGTCGTAAAAGTTGTATTAAGTTACTGACCTAGTTTTCGTGTGCATTGTCATTTGAATTAGGTTAACCAGGCTAAAATCAGTAGGCTAAACGCTGCCCGTCTAAATCTGCAATGTGAGTCATTCTCTTTTTATCAAATTGTTTTCCAAACTCTATTTGTTTCAAAGTTATAATTACAGGGATTAAGTCTTTGTAATCTTCAATTACTGCCGGTATGTGGGGTTTTGTATACATTACTTTATTCCCGTCACCATTGGACAACGGGTTAGCCAATGGGTGATCTGACCATAGTCACAGATACAGTCGAGTGACAAATACCGATTTTGGGTAATTGGTTGATAGAAACAATGTAATCACCCTTAATACTGTATATTATAACAAGGTGTCGTTTTGTGCAACTTGAATGACTCGCCAGTATTTCCCTGCTGATAAAACCTTTTTAAAACTTGTTTCAGGTGATCTGCTGTGATCAAGGAAAAAGTGCCGCGTAGCACTACAAGCTTGAAGAAGTGGCTCAATAAAATAAAGAAACATGTTTTTGTAAAACAGGGGATTTCCGTGAGAAATGACCTTTATTGTAAATTATGGGTATTATCCCCAAATTATGAAATAAAAGAAATTGGGCATTTTCAAGTTTTAAAAGATCCTGTTAAACTTTCGCTGCCAACATAATAATTACCACGGATTTCTGTCCCACGGCTCCTGGACCGAGTAAAACCGGGACGGGGGCCGTGACAATATGGGTCCCAAATAACATTCTACTTGTTTGGATCCATCATGGAAATAGGAAAGTATATTTTAGCTTGTACGTTGGCTGCCATTCCTCCATTATACTCAAGTAGCATAACAAATGTCATCATTTACAGTGATGAACCATATGCTTCCAGTTTTGCAAGTATATGTAAACTCAAAATTTGAATCAGTTAAAACATACTGAATATGTGAAGCACACAATTTATCAAATATAAATTATCATTCTTTGAAAAACTATACATAGCCACCACTAAACAATATATGAAGCTGCAATAAATCTCTTATCAGTTTCAATCAAATTGAGATTGAGAGTTTGAAACATAGATTTTGTTCCTAATTTTACTTAAATTTCACTACAATTGCTTCTATAAATCATCAATTAAACTCTGTAACCCTAATTTTCAACAAACCTAGACTTGCTTTCAATAACAAAAGATACTGCCAAAGCCAGACAACAGAGTAAACCACAATCAATAACAAAATAGGGTAAAATTCATACCTAATAGGTGAGTTGAATTTGTGGTGAACCCTAATAAGCAGCGTTCATCTGGTTTCAAAACCCCTAAACTGGACCGGCTAGCCGCCATCGCTGCCAATCTGGTTGTCAGAATAAAGACCTCAGCCATAAGCCGCCGCTATCACCCCCTTCGTCAAGTTGGGGTGGCCCTCTTCCTCTTCCTTTCATCAGTCTCTCTCTTTATCCTGCTTCTCTCTGACTGATGCGACGCCGTCCTGACTCTCTGTAGGCTTGTATGCGTGAGTTTGGAGGTATGGGTTGTAAAAGAAAAGCAATGTTTCTTTGAAAGAAACATCCATTAAGCAGAAGGTACAACCCTCATAGCCTAGAAATGATACAAATTAGAGTATTATATAACTATGTTATAACTCCGTGTATTACACGGGGTGAATAAATAAATTTTATATACTAAATAATAAAACAATATATCTTTAAAAACCTTATTTATTGCACAAGTTGAATAAATATAATTTTATATATTAAATAATAAAAAAGTTATATCTATAAGGGATAAGGATAGTGTAAAAAGGGCCTAAAGTGTAAGAAGTGTGAGAAGTGTATTATAACACTATATATAATACTATATAACACCATATAAACACCGTATAACAATATGTAACACCATATAATACCATATAACACTATGTAACACTATATATCATTATATAACAAATATAACACTATACATCTATCATAGACATGCTATCAGACAACCTATAGTGTTATATTTGTTATATAATGATATATAGTGTTATATGGTATTATATGGTGTTACATATTGTTATACGGTGTTTATATGGTGTTATATAGTATTATATATAGTGTTATAATACACTTCTCACACTTTGAGCACTTTTTACAGGATCCTCTACCTATCTATAAGAACAAAATTGTACAGGTTGAATAAATGTAATTTTATATAAAAATAAAAAAAGTTATATATTTAAAACCACGTGTATTACTCGAGTTGAATAAATGTAATATTGTTTACCAAATAATAAAATAATACATCTTTAAAGAACTCATTTATTACACGGGTTGAATAAATGTAATTTTATATACCAAATAATAAAAAAATACATCTTTAAAAATATGTGTATTACACGGTTTGAATAAATGTAATTTTCTGTACTAAATAATAAAAAATATATATCCTTAAAAAACTCGTGTATTGTACGAATTGAATAAATCTAATTTTATACATCAAATAATAAAATTATGATTTTGGCTCCTTGGTTATATCACTTTTATCCTTTTAGCCCAAAAAAGAATTTTTTAACATCTAAGCCCCTAACGTCTTTTTTTCTAACCTTTTTGGCCTCTACGTCTTTTTTTAACCCTTTTGGCCCCTAACATTTAATGGATGGGGTTAGTGTTAAGGGCTAAAAGGGTTAGAAAAGAAGACGTTGGGGGCTCAGATGTTAAAAATTCTTTTTTGGGTTAAAAGGGTAAAAGTGATATAACTACAGGGGCCAAAATCGTAATTTTCTCTAAAGAATTTTTTAACATCTAAGCCACTAACGTCTTTTTTTCTAACCTTTTGGCCCCTAACGTCTTTTTTTAAAACTCTTTTGGCCCCTAACATTTAATGGATGAGGTTAGTATTAGGGGCCAAAATGGTTAGAAAAGAAGACGTTGGGGGCTCAGATGTTAAAAAAATCATTTTAGGACTAAAAGGGTAAAAGTGATATAACTACAGGGGCTAAAATCGTAATTTTCTCTAAATAATATTATAAATGAGAAGAAGATTAAACTAAATAATAATTATCCATAAGATATTAAACTAAAGAATATTTAATAGCAGGGTTATATATAATTAATTAGAAAATATTAAATTAAAATAATAATTATCTATAAAAAGATGTTGAAGAGTGGTTTCTTTTTATTATTCAGGTAGATTCCAGAAACAAAAAAGAGGAAACGTGAAACTGAAGCTTAGTATAACCGTTTCCAGATTGGTATCATTCATCGCCATTGTTGTACAACATGCCGGAGCTTACTTCCATAATCCACCTGCTTACAATTCCTCTCTTCATAACCGCATCCTTCTCCTCTCACTCTTCAGCTTCCTCTGGTCTCTCTACTTTCTGTTATTTCAACTTACCTTTCACTTTCATATGCTTAATTTTGCATCAACACCTCCTTAATCTTCTCCTTTACGTCTAATTTCTGTACCACAATGACTCGATATAGCAGTTTTTTTAGCGTTAATCGACATTTGAAGTTAGGTTTAGGTTTCATATGCTCGATTTTGTATCCACTGCTCATTAATGTTCTCGTTTTATGTCAAATTTCTCTACGGATCTCACTAAAATGATTCCATATAGCGGTTTTGTGTTGCATTTGATTTGGCCTAATTGACGTTTGAAGTTAGGTTTAGGTTTCATATGCTTGATTTTGTATCAACTGCTCGTTAATCACTAGTTTACGTCATCTTTCTTTACCGATGCTTAAGTTGATTCACTATAGCGGTTATTAGCAGTGTTTGGTGTTTTTGTTACGTTTGATTTGACCTAATTGACATTTGGAAGTTATGTTGTTGTTAGATGCTAAATGTGTTTGGATGATGACTTTTTTTTAATTAAGGTGATATAATATTTTTAAGTTAGGTTTTGGCGTTCGCATGCTCGATTTTGTATCAACAGCTTGTTGATCTTCTCGTTTAATGTCAAATTTCTGTACAGATGAGGAAAATGATTCGATATAGTGGTTTATTAACCGTATTTAGCGTTTTTGTTGCGCTTGATTTGTCCTAATTGACGTTTGCAAGTTAGGTTTAGGTTTCATATGCTCGATTTTGTATATTAACTGCTCATTAATGTTCTCGTTTATGTCAAGTTTCTGTACCGATGACCAAAATGATTCGATATAGCGTTTTTTAGCGGTATTTGGCGTTTTTTTTGCATTTGATTTGACCTAATTGGCGTTTGCAAGTTATGTTGTTGTTAACTGCTTTTGGATGATCGGATATTCTGAATTAGTGATATTATGGTAAATTTAGGGTTTATTGGTCTCAATAGTTTGATATGGTTGTTTTTATCAGTATTTGGTGCTATGCAGTTAATGCGATAAAATATCGGATATCGGTCAAGGACCGATATTTGAGATATAGGTTATCTTAGTGAGATACCGGTGGGATATCGGTAATTTTATTATAATGCAGATTATATATATATAGCAATTTAACACTAATAAGTCAGTGATATATCGGTTATATTGGTCAAATATCGGTCAATATCGCCAATAATATCGGTACCCATATTCTGACCGATATTTGACAACGGTATTTTACTAGGGGACCGATATAAACGATATAGCACCGATATTAACTGCATAGATTTGGTGTTTCTGTTGCGTATGATTTGCTCTAATTGACATTTGCAAGTTATGTTGTTGTTAACTGCATTTGGATGATGACTATTGCGAATTAGTAATTTTCTGATAAATTTAGGGTTTATAAGTCTCCGTAATTAGAATATTAGATATGGTTGTTTTTATCAGTATTTGGCGTTTTTGTTGCATAGATTTTGCCTTAATTTTGCAAGTTATTTGCTCTTATCTGCATTTGGATGATGACTGTTGTTTATCAAAGATGATCGGATATTTTGCTACAGTCAACAGAGCTGAATGAGCTAACTTAAATGTCAAACCACAGAAAATTACAAATTATTATCTGCAAATGTCTCTCAGCTCTTCAAGTATACTGATTGAAAGTTTTAAATAGGCTTTCTATTTAGATAACATACAGTTCTTAAAAAATATTAGTGACCAAAGTAGGTCATCGTGTTTGTTCCTATTTTCATGTTTGTAACCTGTGCTGCTATTGTTTTATTATTTCTGCTAACATAACTTGCATATTATATCAAAATGTTATATAGGATTACCACTAGTGAGAGATATCAGTACTCTGCCACAAGACAACTTTGGAAGGCCTGGGTTATCTCACCTTACCGTTGCAGGTTCACTCATGCATGGGCTGAAAGAGGTGAAAAACCACCTTTAACTCTGCCACATATCGATAAATATATGACGATTACTCTACAAAACTATTATGATTCGTGTATTCACTCAGTATGCCGAGATACACTGTTTTTATTCCATGTCTTTTAACTTTGTTTGAACAGGTTGAGGTATGGCTTCAAACGTTTGCTCCAGGAACACACACACCGATTCATAGACACTCTTGTGAGGAAGTTTTTGTAGTCTTAAAAGGTAGCGGTACACTTTATCTTGCCCCAAGTTCTCATTCAAAGTACCCTGGCAAGCCACAAGAGTTTAGCATCTTTTCAAACAGCACGTTTCACATCCCTGTTAATGATGTTCACCAGGTACACTGTTCTGCTGTTTACCTTTTCACGCATAACTGAACCCATGTTTCTTCTTTTCTTTTCTTTGGGGGGCTTTATTATCTGAAACCCTTTACTAGCAGACATGTAATAGCACCATACTTGACCCAAAATGCGTACTGTGTCATAACAAACGTTGTGCCACACGTGCTAGTTAGTTGCTAACCATCATTGGTCATACATGTACAGGTGGCGAAATGGGTGGGTGAAGCAGGGTTGGGTACGAGTCAGGGTCAAAGTAGGTAATTTTTTAGGACGGGCCAAAACTCAAAATGGGTTCGGTTGATCTGCCAGTGTGTTTTCGTCCATATTATATATATAGTTAATACAGTTATATGTGATAGCAAAACTGTTATTAAAAATATCGATCGTTTTCTTTCAATTATGCAATTTAGGATGTAGTAAAAAATACGAGTCCTTTCTGCAGCTTTGGAACACAAATGAGGAAGAAGATTTGCAGGTTCTGGTTGTAATTTCTCGTCCACCAGTCAAAATGTACATGATTGCTTCCATCCTTTTTCTATGATATATCACCATATCTTGATTTGAATAAATGAATCTTCCATTTTATTTTCTTGATGTCAGTTGTCTATATATAATATATATGCGTTTGTGACACGGTTATGCAGATTCATATACGATGAATGGCTGATGCCACACACTGCAGCCAAACTGAAATTCCCATATTATTGGGATGAAGAATGGTACCAGTCAACTGTAAAAGACGAGCTTTGACTTGGTAATGTTACAAGGTTAGTTACTGATTTGCTGTTCATTTCTCTTGCAAAAATTAGTACAAGTTGCAGTTAAAATAATATCAATTTTTGAAATTGCCTTTCTAAAAAAACTTCAGTGGTTACTTTATTGTATAATCATATTTAATACAATAACTATTTTTAAAATTTGAGAAAAATGGACAAACAACACTAGCGGGTTATTGCAATCTGTGTTAACTCGTTACCTGAGTACCTGACCGTGATTGTGCCACCAAAATAAATTTAGACAAATTTGAAAGATGTTAGTGGTGTACAAATCACCTCGCGTAATACCCATATTCATACATGTATATATTTGTTTACTCTCCCATGGAGTACAAGTTTTCCGTGTTCATCTGCAGGCTGCAGCTTTCGATTTAACAGACAAAATGAGAGCGACATGTTCGAGAACTATTACTCTTAGCACAAAAACAAATTGCATTACAGGAGTTCATGGGTTTTTTGTTGGCTTGTAGGAGTCAACTTCATAGGTTCACGGATGACGGATCCAATTAAATAGGTTTGAAATGTCTTCTATATTTGCAGACGTGGGAAAGAGTTGTAAATTTACAGTTTGTTTTCTTATGCAATTATCGCTAGTTTGAAGTTTCTATCAATCATATCTGAAGCTTTGTTGCGTATTGCCGCATTTATATGCGTTAGAAGCCATTTGGAGGAGGCTAATTTCGCAAGAAATTAGAGAAGAACAGATGATTTATAATTCTTCATTTGAAAGCTTTTATAGGCTTAGAACCAACAAACAATGGAATTGGAAATAACTTGCAGCTAGCGCCAAACCCACTATGTGTTGAGATGTCTTCAAGGATGGATGATATTGGGGGTGAGGTTTGGCGCTGCTGGCATTCGGGGAAGTCGTAATGGAGCGTCATGATGGTCGCCACTCAAGTCTCCTGGCTGCACCCTGTATCTGTTCTTCGATGTACAACTTCGAGCACCAGGGGAATTGTGGCATGCCGATTACACCCGCCTCAAGGGCGATAGGTTGGACCGCCGGTGTTCTGATTAGGATTATTTTAGTACCATATTGAGAAACTCTCCTCACCTTGGCTTTCGAGACCTAAGCATCTTGGAGTGTATCACAATTTCCGTAAAGTTTATATGTTAAAATGCAAAACGAACATGCAAATATGTTAATTTTGGACATCCTATGGTTATTTGCAATGGTAAACGAACAGGATGGTTAAAGCTATATGTACTATTACAGTTGATAGTGTATCACTCGAATAAATTAAAGTGAGAAGAGGCTCCTAACTAAAATCAACTGAAAAAATATAACTAGAAATAGGTCAAACTTATGAATATATTGGTGTTGAAGATTGATTTAGATATACTTAGAAATAATTGTTATACTAATCTTATGTTAGATTACAAATTAAGTTCAGCAGCTGATCATATGGTGATAAATTCCACCAAGTAAAATTTTTGAACTTCTACACTAACCACAAGGTTAGCAAGAATATTTCCGAGTGTAAGTCATCCTGGCTAAAGATCAGCACGAGACAACTTGTTATGATCGACACAGTGACTGTATGATCACTTCAACGAGGCTTTGACGTGTAAGTCACTTGAACCTTTTGGACTAGCAAGATGAAACTCCAAGCATGTGTTTGCAGTCTAAAGTAACATTGTTTACGTTGACTAGTACCAAGGTCAACTGCTTCAGGTAAAGTTGATTAAAGGATAGATTCTGTTGAACTTTGAAAATACAAACCTTTGAATTCGGAACCGCAGAAGAGCATTCACAATGGAACCTTGTATTTTTTATACGAGTGTGTTACTTATAAATTGCAAGTGGTTTTTGAGTGTTGTGAGTGGAGGAGATATAAAATGTTACCGTTCATCGGTGAATATACGGAAAACACTGTTCACGCCTATAAATTTTTAATATTTTTTAAGTGGTTGTGAGTGGAGGAGAAAGAAAATATAATGATAAAAGTATAAAAATATATTATTTAACTGAAAAGAAGAGAGAAAAATTAGTTATTTTTAGTGTAACTATAGAAATAAGGATAATGGATTGAATGTGAATGATCGGAGGCGAGTTGTGAGAAAATAATAATAGTAAAATGCCAAAGTGGTCCCTAAGTTTCGGTCACTTTTGCCATTTCAGTCCAAAACTGAAACTTTTTGTATTCAGGTCATTGAGGTTTCATTTTTGTTGTCATATCCATCCAAATGACAAACTCAGTTATAAATATCGTTAACTCGCATGGACGATTTTGACAATTCTCAAACCTCAGGGACGATTTTGTCACTTACCCATTTATCTTTTTTTTTCAATTTTATATATTTTAATTTTCTTTTTTACCTTTAAATAATAATAATAATAAATTAGTGATGTTTGGTACGACAGGAGAGATGAGTGGTACCGATCTTTGGTAAGGCAGGAGAGACGAGTGGTACTGATGTATGGTACAACGGATTGACGAGGGGAGATGAGGTACGAGTGCCGAGATAGAGGGGGTGGTTGTGGCGGCGACAGTGGTGGTGGTTGTGATGAAGGTGGAAGTGGAGGAGAGAGAAGGATAGAAGAGAAGTAGTGTGTATGGTGTGTGTATACAATGGCAGAGCTTGAACGAAAACTCAATAGGGACTGAACTCTCAAAATCCAAATCGGTGGGGCCAAACTTTTAAAAAAGTCCAATATTTTACACGACAAAAAATTTAGAAATTTTCGATAAAGTTATCACTACGAGCCAAAAAAATCGGTGGGGGTCGGGATATCCCCTGGCCCCAATAACGCTTCACCAATGTGTGTGTATATGTGAAATTATAAACGTGTGCGTGTGTGTATATATATATATATAGATTATGGTTAATGTATTATTTTTTATTCAAAATTTAAAAAGAAAATTAAAAAAAAAGTGTGTATATACAAATGTGTGTTTATGTATATATATTATATTTATAATTATTTTATGCTTTTTATTTAAAGATAAAAAAGAAGATTAAAAAAATAAGGATAAATGGGTAAATTGCCAAAATCATCCCTGAGGTTTGGAAATTGCTAAAATTGTCCACCATTTAACAATTTATTTTAACTGAGTTAGTTATTTGAATGGAAATGATAACAAAAATGAAACCTCAGCGACCCAGATACAAAAAAAAAAAAAAAAAAAAAAAAAAATTGAACTGAAATGGGAAAAGTGACCTAAACCGCATTTTACTCAAATAATAAAACTAGATAGCTCCCAATCTCATTAACCAAGAAAAATAACTCAAAAACTTGGATTACAATATACCCTAACTCGATATATTTATAGCCTAACCAAACTTGCTAGACAAGTATAACAATTCAAATTCTAAACATATTTAAATTGCTAACTAGTAGGATATAACCAACTTGTTATTATCCTCTTTTAATTCCAGGATTAAGTTAAGTCCGGTCACCAAGCTACCTACTTGTAACTTGGGCCTCCAACTCAAATGAACTTAATTGAGTCGGGAATTAATTACTTAGCCTAACAAAAACTTGGATTATATGCTTCGAAGCGGTGCCAATCAAGGATTTAGACTAAGCATTCAACCATATCAGACCCAGTTCCAACTTCCAAATAATCGATCCATCATGTTAGCTTAAATGCAGTTTTAGTTTGTTATACAACAATCTGATCATAACCTATAAAGCCCAAATCAGACCTAAGCCCAACCAAAAAAATATTTTAGTTTATAAAACCCAATAATAACTAACAAACATTCCCAATATTAAATACATGAGTTAATTACTGATTTCGTCCATGTGATTTGTCAAAAATCACTATTTTAGTCCATTAGTTTAAAAATTATGATTTCAGTCCCTGTGGTTTCACTTTTGTAACCATTTCAGTCCATCTCGTAACCATTTCAGTCTTTGTACTAACAGAATCGAGTCCATCTCGTAACCATTTCAGTCCATGGATTTACGAAAGTGAAACCATAGGGACTGAAATCGCAATTTTTAAACTAATGGACTGAAATAGTGACTTTTGACAAACCACATGGACGAAAACCGTAATTAACTCTAAATACATTTTAATTGCAAAACCAAAAGCGATACACCAGATCTTATCGAAGTAAAACGAGCATGTACTTACACATCACCTAACTCGTTTAGTATTTAATAAGATTAACATAGTGGGTATTTGGGATTCCTTCTCAAAAATGACTTATTAACTTATATAAGTCATAAGTGAGAAGTTAGAAATTCCGACTTCTCAAAAATGACTTCTCAACACACAAAACCCTCCAAAATAAGCTAACCCAAACACTCAAAAAATAACTTATTAACTTTTATAAGTCAATAAGTCATAAGTTGCTCTAAAATAAGCTAACCCAAACACCCCCATAGTCTACAAGTTAATCCAATATTGCCAAAATATGTTGATAACACTAAAATTACCAACAAATTATATGGTTAAAGTTGATTAAAGGATAGATTCTAAGTTGTTAAAATTGATTAAAGGATAGATTCTAAGCTTTGAAGCGGGAAAAAATCGGGTTATGATTCAACATAGATCTCAAAAATCGGGTTGAGTTAAAACAGAAATGATTGTGTGGATTGCAAATCTTGAAATAATCATATCTAGTTTCACAATTTTTGTAAAGGATTTCAAAGCTTCTAACAAACTCAAGATTCATCAATTATTAGTTAAAAAGAGTTGTAAATAAATGTTAGAAACCAGAAGAATTGTCTATATAACGTAAACTTTTTAGTAGAAATTAGGTGGGTGATACACGAAGATAAACGTGAAACCTTTTTGCACACTTGGTAGTTGTGTGCCAACTTGTGTTAAATAAAGTGGATATGTAAAAATATTATCAAGTATACATGTCTATATAGATAACATCTAGTATTGTATGCTTAGGCTACTCGGTATGGTGATGGACCATCCTGGTCCGCCACGTAGGCGCCACGTCATAATCCTCCCAAGGATGGTCCATCCTCCAAAACTAGAAGGCATGGGAGGATGGTCCTAGTCATAGTCCTCCACCACTTTTTATGTTTTTTTTATTTTTTTTAGTCTTCTATTTTTTTTTAACATTTAACAAATATACTAACAAAATATTTTCATTAATATTAAAACCACATTACATAAACATAAAAAAAAAAACATAAAGTTAATAAAAAAAAACATAAAGTTAATAAAAAAAACCAAAGACTTAAAAAAAAACATAGACTTAAATAATATTATGCTTCTTCATGATGTCGTTTTGAAGTTTTTTCAACATCGAACGTTTCGGCTCGGGTTCGTCCTCGACATTCATCATCATTATTTCCCATTCCTTGAGCCGAATTTTTTCATCGGAAATTCGGATTTTCTCATTCGACAACCGCACCTTCTCGCGTAACTTTTCTTCCTCTACACGAGCTTTTTCTTCCGCGGCCCGGTCCTTCGCCTTCGTCTTTTGGGCCGTGACGTCATTGTACACTTTTAAGTGTTCCATAAACTCAACCATGTTCGGGTCCACCTTTTCCTTTTGTTTCCCCTTGGCCCGCTCCTTCTTTGATTTGTCTCGGCCCGGTGGACGCTCCGGCTCATGTACGGCGTACTCCTCTTCGTCAAAGGCGGCGTCATCATTTAAGTTTAAGTTACACCTCGCGTCCGATCCACCGGCGCTAAAACTACTCGTTTCCGATGTTTTTTGGCGTTTCGCCATCGCCACCTCGTTGGGGATCGGCCTCCATTTTGGTTCGTCTTTTACAACCATCCACGCGCGAACGTGAGCAAAATTGGTATTACCATTGTTCGCCTTATACTTCTCCAACGCCATTCGGAACACATCGTCGTCGCTCATGCCGCTACGACGGTCACTTGTATATAGTTTATTATATTCCTCGCAAAACCTATTGATGAGCGTGTTCATTTTCCGCCACTTTGCTGAGACCGAATCGACATCTCGATACGCGCCTTGACCCATATAGTCGAGAAACTTCGCCAAAACCTTTGCCCAAAACCCTTCACCCGGTTGGTTATTACCTATAAAAAACAAACAAAATATATAGAGTGTTAAGTAAATAATAAACCTTAAAAAAAACAAACTTTACAACTTATAAAAAAACCCACTGTTAAGTAAATAAAAAACAAAAAAAACAAACTTTAAAACTTATAAAAAAACCCACTGTTAAGTAAATAAAAAACAGAAAAAACAAATTCTAAAACAATTAAAAAAAAAACGAACTGTGAAGTAAATAAAAAAAAACAAAACAAATTAAACTTATAAAAAAAATACGAACCTCTAATCGGGTTGTCAGACGTGCCAATGTAGGCCTTGGCTAAGGCTTCTTCTTCGATTGGCGTCCACTTAATCCCCTTTGCTTTGGACGGTTCATCACCCACCACTTTCTTGCCTTTGTTTCGTTTTCCTTTTCCTTTAGGCGGTTGGGTTTCGGGAATAACCTCCACATCGTCGTCGGGTTCGGATTGTTGAAAGGATTGCGTCGGGATCGATTGGGGTTGAACGGGTGGTGTCGGGTTCGGTGGGAAATTATAAGCACCCCGCATCATCATTTGTTGAAGGGCTTGATTTTGAGAGAATTGAGCGAATTGGTTTGGCGAGTGTTTGAATGATGCAAACGCATTTGATGAGTATTGCGAGAATTGGTTCGGTTCTAGCGTCGGATAATATCCCGGACCCGAGAAAACATTAGGTTGGGTCGGGTTGATGGGAGTCGTCGGGTTATACGGATTGTTCGGGTCGCTCGGGTTGTTGAAAGGATCCATGCTAAAGTATAAGGTTTATAAAAGTGGAAGAAGATTTATAAAAATTATGTGAGAGAGGGATGAGATGTTGTGGTTAGTTTGGTGAATGAAAGTGAAAATGGAATTGAAATTTATAAATATTATAAATATTACCGTTAGTTTTTGAAAAAAAAAATTGAATTTTTTTTTTAATTAAACGGTAACTTTTTGATTGGGCCCCACCTCATTTGGATCGTCGCAAACGGCTAAGATCGGACGGGGAGGACGGGACGCGGGGGGGGGGGGGCACGGTGTTCCCTCCGTCGCCGACCCACGACGACCCGGGGCCGAACCCCATACCGACCAGCCTTACTTTCCAACAGGGAAGGAAAAATGAATATTATTCCATATATATGTTTGCAAGTTTTTTGTGCATTATTAGTTGTAACCTGTGCTTTGTGAGTTTTTAAAAAAAAAACTTGATTTTTTTCTTTTAACCCCAAGGTTTTTACCTTTTTCAATTTTAACCCTACATAATTTGTTTTTTTAACTTTAACCCAAAACTTTTCATTATTTGCAATTTAGCTTCGCAACTTTTGTAACTTATGCTTTTCATTTTTCGCAAAATTTTGTTTTACGTATAGTTCTAAATTTTTCGAGTTAATACGACGCAACGTGCATGAGTGGTTCAACATTTTTACCTCTATTTTTCCATGTTTGACAGGTTCGTCGCAACACGCATATCCTAGGTCGTGTCAGTGTTGGTGATCGATGACGGTTGTGTGACATTATTACTATTTGACACCGTTTTATGCCCCGCCGCAACGCGGGGTGTGCTTTGGGGGTTTTCAAAGAAAAAATGGTTATGCATATTGTTGTCGTAACGTTGGCTTTGGGGGGTTTCAAAAAAAATGTTTTTTTTTTTACTTTTCACCCAAAAGTATTTCATAAATTACTTTTAACCCAAAACTATTTGTTTTTTTTACTTTTAACCCAAAACTTTTTATCTTTTGCAATCTATCCTTATAACTTTTTTTACTTTCAACTTTGGTCATTTATAGTTTCCATTTTTCGTAAATTTTTATCGCTTTATGCTTGGTTCTAAATCTTGTGACTTAACACATCACAGCTGTGTCTTTGGTTTAACGTTTAGTTCTAAATTTTTCGAGTTAACACGACGCAACGTGCGTGTGTGGGTGAACGTTTTCACATCGTCTATTTTTCCCCGTTTGACAGGTTTAACATAACATGCGGGTCCTAGATCCACTTAGTTATAACTAAAGAATCCCCGCCGCATTGCGACGGGTCGCAATCCTAGTTATTATGATTTTGTAGTTGTACTCTTTTTCATCCAATTAAAAAATGACACAAGTCTTGATCCCAAGTATACATGTCATGGTATGTCGAATTTTATCCACAAATTAGAAGTTTTATTGAATATTGATATACCAAAAGTTTTTAGAAGTTTTATCGATTTTTGATAGGGGAGGGTTCAAATAAAAACCATTAATTAGAGTGAAAACTCGAAAATTAACTAAAAAAGACTAAAAACATACCAATTTTTTTTACAATTCTTTTATAAACTTTCGCTACTTTTTATATATAATAAAAAACTTTTTTTCAAAAAAAAAAATTTTTAGTGAACGTGTGCAAGTAATACAAATATAATGCACATGTGCAATACAAGTTTTTTTTTTTTTTTTTTTTTTTTGAAAAAAAGTTTTTTTTTATATATAATGTAGCGAAAATTTGTAAAAAAAAATTGGCATGTTTTTTAGGCTTTTTTAGTTAGTTTTCACTCTAATTAATGGTTTTCATTTGATAACCCTCCTCATTCTTCATATACCAAAAGTTTTTCAAAATTGATACAACAAAAATTTAGGTAAAGATTTTTTTCTTTCACTTCTTTATTTTTCGATATCTAGAAAACTAATAAAAATTTAAGAAAAAATATAGCACAAAAGCGTCGGGTTGGAAGTGGTGGTCTATGTCGATAATTATTATATATATCAAAACATAACGCATGTTTGCGCCAGTGAGTTTTTAGATTTACCACCGAGCTTTTTGTTTTCTTCTTTTACCACTCCTGCCTCTTAGAATGTATTTGAAAAAGCCTAGACAGAGAGAGACGTCATTTTAGGTTTACCCAATCGGAACACCGCCTACAATCAGACGACCACAATCATTGGAATAGCAGCAGCTGATACGGAACATTAAAAAAAGGACGAAAATGTCTTAATGGGTTGAAAGCTTGGTCATAGGCGGTTTCCCCAACCTAGATATCCAAATGCATCATATGAAGCCTTGAGTTTCTGATATTAGTTTCATCGATTTCTCCAATTTTAGTAGATCAATTATTTATTTTATTATAAATACACCTGAATCAAAAAATGGAGTAATTTACTGTTTATTTAGACAGTTAATTTCAATTCTAGGCTGTCAAATTTAAATTCCTTGATTTGGATTAGAATTTTCCTATATTTATAGAGCTTGGTTTATTGTTATTTTCAATCAATAAGATATCAACAAGCTTAGTGGAACACGATATTTTAATTCAACATCTTGTTTTAATTATAATTAACTATAAAAGTTTAATTAAAAATCTTGGATAAAAACTGATACAAAGATGATATTTTTTTAACCGGTAAATTTTTGTCACAAATGGGATTTGAACCCTCACCAGATGAAAATACAAAGACTTAGGGGAGTGGGGGCGGTCCGTGATGGCCACCCCACTCGTTATTTTTTTTGGAACACCGCCGCCACTATCTTGGTCACGAGTGATAGGATTAACGCGTTGTTTATATCACGCGTTGAAAACAAATTAGCCCAAAGATTGTTTTGTCGTTTTATGATTTGAATTAATAGCAACTTTGATGAAAAGTGTAAATTAGCCCCTCAACTTTTGTTAGCTATTTTTAAATAGCTTTCCTTTAATTGCAATTCAGGTCCCTCATCTTTATATAAATTTTAATTGTCCATCTCGACGAACCGTTTAAGTCAGTTGTAATTCAACAAAAGCGCGAGATTTGCGAAAGGTGGGGTTAGGAGATGCCACCCGTTTAATTTAAGTTTTTTTTTCCAATGTTTAGTTGTTTTTTATTTTGCTATGTAATTTATTTTTTAATTTTAATGAAATTTATAATTTAGTGTTTTATTGTTAATTTATAATTTAAAAAATAAAAAAAAAGTTGTGAGTGATGGAATTCCATCACTAGTGATGACCACCGCCATTAAAAAAGGCTTGTGAGTGATAGAATAGTGGTTGATGACATGACGGAACTTGATTGGATGTTTGTGAGTGATGAAATTCTATCACTAGTGACCACCCCCACTCCCCTTATCCAACACCTTGATATCATACCCTTTCGATAAAAAAACTGCTAGAAAGTTGATATACATTTTGGGAATGTAATGAAAAAGAGAATTCGAAATACTTTGAAGTCGCTTGACATAAAAGGAAAGAAAACTAGTAAAGGTTTTAATTTTCCTAGAGAATGCTATAGCCTAAAAGCTCACAATAGTTTATAAGTAGTAGGCTTCCATGGTATCTACTTCTTTGGCAATAAGAAGAGATGGTGACTTAAAAGGGTCCAATATACCCTTTTGCATTCGTGTCGTGACTTAGAGCGATGAACATAATGTGATATTTTAATGGCGCACTTTGCACTTTATGTATCACTTGAGCCTTTTGAGAATCTCCTTGACTATTTTGGACATTACGAAGTAGACATTGTGCCCCTAAATTCCAGAAGGTGAGCATACACACGTTGGTAAGTTTCTCATGGTGCGTCTAACTTGATTGGAGTTTGTGATACACGCGATGTGTCTAATGCATAATCCAAATAGTCAGAATGATCTATCAAACGATTTTGAAAGAGTTACTTCCTTGTCGGGACAGCCGGCCCAATCAGCGTCCGTATAAGAAACCAAAGATGGAGACGACGAACCTGTTAACATCAAGCCGAGAGTTGCAGACCCCTTTACATACCTGATGATCCTTTTTAGAGCATTCCAGTGGTCTACGCGAGGGGCATGCATGTGCATGCAAATCTGTTGCACCGCGTAAGTAATATCCGGACGGGTGAATGTGAGATATTGAAGTGCCCCAGCGAGACTACGATAGAGAGTGGGATCATGAAATGGTTCACCGGATGTGGCACTAAGCTTCGAATTTGTGTCGACTGGCGTGGCGACCAGGTTACATGATTGCATCCCGGCTCGAGCAATAATGTCAGCAGCATAGGATTGTTGCGAAAGAAACACAGTGTTGGCAATTCTGGAAACAGAGATCCCCAAAAAATAGCTAAGAGGGCCTAAGTCTTTCATTGCAAATTCATGAGCAAGACTGGACATTAACCGTTGGCGAAGAAGGTCGGATGATGTGACCAAGAGGATGTCGTCAACGTAAAGAAGTAAGAATGCTGTATCACTACCATGGTGAAAAGTGAAGAGAGACGCATCGCAGCGACTATGCTTAAAACCCAGAGTGAGAACGTAGTCTGTGAATCTTTGGTACCAAGCCCGTGGTGCCTGTTTAAGCCCATAGAGAGATTTCTTGAGACGACACGTGATCAGGAAACTGTTTATGTCGAAAGCCCATAGACTGATACATGTAAACTGTCTCATTTAAGTTCCAGTGCAGAAAGGCGTTAGTAACGTCTAATTGATGAACCGACCACCGTTTCGATAAAGCAATAGACAATACTGTACGTAGTGTCGCTGGCTTCACAACTGGACTAAAAGTTTCCCCGCAGTCTATACCAACCTGTTGTGCCCTACCGTCGCATACCAAGCGTGCTTTGTATATTTCCAATGAGCCGTCCGATTTGAATTTGTGCTTAAATAACCACATACACTGAATAATGTTCATATCTGATGAACGAGGTACTAACTCCCAAGTTCCGTTTCTAATTAATGCGTTGTACTCCGTAGTCATGGCGGAGTACCATTCCGGTATATTAAGGGCATCAGTGGGGTTTTTGGGAATAGGTTGGATAGTAGGGGATGTGGCAGTAGTGTGTAAGTTGAGGGGGTGTTTAGGTTTAAAAATTCCGCTCATAGAGCGCGTATGCATGGTGCGTTGTGGCTGACCGGTGGAGGGTTGGTTCGGAAGGGTTGGGTCAGGGATCGGGTGGGTTTGATTAGGGGTAGGCAAATCAGTTGAAGGGTGAGTGGTATTATGGGTGTTCATTGGCTGAGAGGAAGTGTGACGGTTAATGGGTGTGGTTGGGTAGTGAGGTAGTTGGGTGTGAAGGGCATGGGCTTGTGAGATGTTGTGGAGGTGGGCTGACATGGTTGAAAGGAGTAGTGGACTGCTGGGTAGTCGGACAGATAGGGGACTGGAGTGGGCCGAGAGAGTTAGAAGTGAGGTTAGGGCCTTGAGAAGGGTTAGGTTGGGCCGATATATGGGGAGATAGATGGAAAGGAAAAGGGTCAGAAAGATAGTCGTAAGACGGTGTAGGACCGATCTGTTGACTGAACGGAAATGTTGTTTCGTCGAACGCTACATGACGCGAGATAAATATTTGTTTTGTTTGAAGGTCCAGACAACGATACCCGCGGTGAGTAGCGGGATATCCTAGAAAAAACGCATGGTTGTGAGCGATATTGAAGCTTATGAATGGAGGTTGATGGGGTAAGAGGGTAACAAAGGCACCCGAATACCCGAAGATGATCGAATGTGGGTGTAGTTTGGTATAATATTTCTGTTGGAGAAGCAGATTTGGTGTGGGTGTTAGGTAAAATGTTGAGGAGATAGGTGGCGGTCTCGAGTGCAAAATGCCATAAGTGGGTGGGTAGAGAAGCATGAGCAAGTAAGGTACGAACCATGTAATTTATTGTACGGATTTTCCTTTCGGCTTTACCGTTTTGGGAGGAAGTGTAGGGACATGAGAGGCGATAAAGAATGCCATTGGTGGTGAAAAATTTTTGAAACGAGGAGTTGACATATTCACGTCCATTGTCGCATTGAAATGTTTTAATGGTTCGTTCAAATTGGGTTTTGATAGTAGACGCAAATTGTTGAAAAAATGAGAAAACTTTGGATTTGTTTGCAATTGGATAAGTCCACAAAAAATTAGAACAGTCATCTAGAAACAATACATAATATTTGTGACCACCTGAGCTAAGAATAGGAGAAGTCCATACGTCACTATGAATAATATCAAACGGTTGAATAGTATAATTATTGGATGCAAAAAATGGTAACCGAATACTTTTACCAAAAACACAAGACTGGCATACATTATTATGAAGTTTATCAAAAACAATAGAACTAGAAGTTTTTAAAGATTGCAAAGAAGAACGTCCAGGGTGGCCTAGACGGTGATGCCAGAGTTGTGCGGAGATAGCAGCAAGAGCAGTAGGTTGAGATGGAGATGACCCGAGCACCAGAGGGTACAGATCACCGCTGCTGTTGCATCTGAGGAGCGACTTCTTGGTCTTGTAATCATTCACAAGAAAACCAAACGGGTCAAATTCCACAGAAACAGAATTATCCGTGGTAAAACGACGTACGGATATTAGGTTTTTGACAATTTTAGGTGAATATAGGACATTTTTAAGGATAAAGGGTGGGAATGGTTTGGGAAGGTATTTTGTGCCCTGTCCTAATACCGGAATGGTGTCGCCGTTTCCTACAATAATTTTTTGAGACACGCACGAATTAGAGAAAGAATGGTAGTTACCTGATTCATGAGATGTGTTGGATGTCGCTCCTGTATCCATATACTGAGTGGGGTCAGGCTGCTGCAAAGTCATGGTGTACATGGCTTGCTCGATGTCCGTTGGGCTGTAGGCAGTATGAGCTTGAGATGGGCGTGGGCCAAGAATGCCAGAACTTTGGGCCGAATGATTGTTGGACCGATTTGTAGTTGGATACGGGCAGGGTGGTATAGGCCAGTAGCCCTGTGGGGATGGACCGAAAGATGGATATGGGTCGTAGGGTGGGTTGGGCCAAGGGTTATAAAATTGATTGGGCCAGTAGTTAGCTGACCGCCCTCTGCCATATGAACCGCGGCCCCTGCCACGTTTGCCCGACCGACCGCGGCCCCTGCCGCCGGTCCGGTCGTCTTGCCGGTTCAAGTCAGATGATGTTGTACGGTGTGTGGTGGCGGTGAGAGCCGAACCAGCCGCTTTGGACGCGTGTAGAGCTTGTTCGGCTTTACGGCTTTCGACTTGAATAATCTTTGAGCGAGCAGTGTAGAAGGACGGCAACGGGTCCTGTTGTTGTAAGATGGTGGCGATTCCGTCATACTCTTCATTTAAACCGGCAATCAACTGAAGCACAAGACGATCACTATCCACAGGAGCATTAACGTTGGCAAGCTGATCGGCCAAGATTTTGAGTTCTTGGCAGTAGGCGGACACGTTCGGGAAGCCGTCAAGCCTGGTGTTCGAAAATTTGTGCATGAGATGAATCGCCCGAGCACTCTTGTTGTCATGAAACAGGTTTTCGATGGCAACCCAGGCGTCATACGCGGTGGCAGTCTTGTTAATGATGGTGTGTAAGAGATCGTTTGAGATCGTGCTGTATATCCATTGTAGAACAATGGCATCCAGCCGCTCCCAATCGTCCGACTGTTTTGCGGTTTCGGTGGAAGAGGAGGAGGTTTCCGGTTTACTTTTGATATGATCATAAACGAGGCAGGCTTTACAGTGTAGTGTGAAGAGGGTTGCCCAAGAGTTATATTGCCCAAACTCTATTTCGAGAGTGATGGGTATAACTGTTTTGATGTTTGTGACTGTAGTAGCGGGTGAATCTTAGATTCAATGGTGATAGGAGAGGTATTGTTAGGGCCAGTCATGGCGGCAGAAGCAGATGAGAAGGAGAAGGGTGAGCCGTGAAGGGTTAGAGAGGAATAAAGAGAGGATCGAAGGAGGGTGATACCATGAAAGAGTTACTTCCTTGCCTTCCTCTATTGATACATATGACTATAAATAATACAATGAGATCCACAATTTTGGGAACAAATAATGACAGAATGATACACATAATATATGCTAAATATATGCGCTATTAGATTTCGTATGACGTCTCTTCGATGGGATCCCGACCATGTTCACACATGAATGAAGGATTGTTTTGATATCTAATGCATCCACGTTATCACACCTCTATGTGCAAGAGTTAATTACATTTACATATGTTGCTTCGAGTGGCAATTCACCAAATACACGCAACTAGCAAAACCATTTTAACACTATTTACTAAAAAGATTTGGCAATTATATCATTTTTGTGTTAGAACAAAGAGAATTTAACACTAGTTAATATTGATTCTTTCCATCTGCCCTACCTCACTTAATTTTGAAAAATAAGTAAAAAAATATAAGTATATAAATGTGGCTGTAATCTATCAACGGACATGCAACGTGGAATGAAATATTTGGACTTTGGAGGATGCTTTAAAGGTAGGACAGGAGTGGCGTGAACAACTTGGTGTTGTCAACATTAAGCCATGTACTTGATTTGCTTTTTTTTTTTTTTTGTTTGAATCTTTTGTGCTATATTTACTATTATATTTAAATAATTTGTCACACGCTTTACATGTTTATTTATATGGGTTATAATGGTACCAATCAAGGTTAGAATGCAACATCTTAACATGAGTAATTGTTGTGTTTTGTTCCAGTTACAGGTTATTTGTTCCCGTGTTTGAGTTATATTTATCTCTTTCAAGTAGAGATGTTACCGAGTTGGAACTCTAAGCGTTAGTACAAAACACAACTCGAAATGTATAACAAGCCAAGCTCAGGCTTACCATGTATTGACTAAAAGTTCTTATCAGAGTGTTTAATCAAACAAATTGACCCATTTAAAATTAGATTTTAAAAACTAAAACTATGGGGTGTGGGAAGGCCTCAGAGGAGTTCAAACAAGATTGGGGAGATCAGGGGGAATTCCCCATTTGCACCTAAGAAGGGTCAAGAGGGAAGATGTTTCCCGACGGGATAACCTGCCACCTCACCTCCCCGACACCACACCCCATGGCCTAATATATATTAAAACTTCAACCTGCCAACTACTTAGGACATGTTTAACCCATTTATAGCTTGATTACAAACTCATTTACAACAACAAAAAAAAAACCTTTTATTTAGTCAAGCTATCAAGCATCAAGAAACATAATCAAACACTAACCGAATTCAAGGTTAGGTCAAGCGGTCAAGTCGAGCTTGACTCGACTCGCTTTTAGTCATATGCAAATCTTAAAACAATCAAAACATGAGAACTAAATATGTAAAAGCGAAAAATAATGGTAATAAAGATAATAATTCACACTTTTCTTCAATAAAAGATTTTAACTATTTCTGATACTCATGGCGACTGACATTGGCATCAACACATGTAGTCTAATCATCGATACTAAAACCTATTAGATTCCCTCTAGACAAAAGATAACTCATGTTTCCAATGCCACACAAATAACACCCCTTTCACAGCCCCGCATTTCTCAAGCAACGCTAATGACAGAATCAGGGGTTTTGTTTATTTTGTGTGGTTCAGTGGGGGCAGACAATGCTAGAAGACGCCCCCTTTGAGCACGGGGAGGTAGATGTTTAGTTTGTTTTTTTGACCCGTTGTTCCATGGTAAGAAAACACCAGTCCCGCCACGTGGTAGCCTTCTTGGGCTCATAACCATGGGAGGGACCGGTGCTAACATAAGAAGTTGTGGGGCTCGAATGGCACCCCATTTGGGAAGAACGTGGACCAAATCACCCGTTGGAAGGCTTGGCTGCCATACGGTCATGGCTCCGGCCATGGGATCTTTTGAGGGTGGGTTTTTGTCTATTCGGACTTTGAAAAATGTAATGCTGATTCGCTTAGTCTGAGACTGGGACATGGCATGGCGTGCCATGTCAGCACTGTTTCCCCTCATCACTAAGAGTGACCTGTTGAATTGCAAAGCTAATTATCATAAGATACAATAAACTTATAATTAGAGGTATACTTAAAACAAGATTGC
>JARYGA010044550.1:0-30313 GCA_030545235.1 Helianthus tuberosus
TGTGAGCACCTGCATGCCCTCTTAACTCTGTTGAGAAAGGAAAAGCTGTACGCCAAATTCTCGAAGTGTGAATTTTGGCTCCAAGAGGTACAATTTTTAGGACACATGGTAAATCACGAAGGTATTCACGTAGATCCCGCAAAGATAGAAGCAATCATGAATTGGAAAGTCCCGCAATCAGCTACGGAAGTTAGAAGTTTTTTAGGGTTAGCTGGATACTATCGACGTTTCATTAAAGATTTTCTAAAATAGCAGTTCCATTAACTAAGCTAACCTGTAAAAGTGTTAAGTTTGAATGGGGACCTAAGCAAGAAGAAGCCTTTAGGATCTTAAAGCAAAGATTAACAAATGCCCCAATTCTAGCCTTACCTGACGGAACTGAAGATTTTGAAGTCTTCTGCGATGCTTCTAAATTGGGATTTGGATGTGTGCTAATGCAAAACGCAAAAAGGTAATTACGTATGCATCAAGGAAATTGAAAAAGCACGAGGAAAATTATACGACTCATGACTTAGAATTAGGAGCAATAATTTTTGCCCTTAAAATTTGGAGACATTATCTGTTAACGTGATGTCGTAGGTACATGCAAATTTTATCCCAAAAACAACTATAGATAGTGGTAAGAGGGTATCGAACTCAGGGAGTATGTGGAAAGTGTGTTGATTTTATAGCTTTGCAATTAAACTACAATTAACCTAATTTGCAGAAAATTAAGATCAATGAGTTGGATTGTTGTTTTAGAAAACTAAATTAAAAACTAATCGCAAGTCAAATGTTGATTGTAAAACAGATTAGGAGAGAACAATGACCATCTTAGGTTTCAGTTTCTTTAAACAATTGTGTGAAATTCCAACTAGAAAGAGTTACATACACATAACTCGTGCATGAATAATCGAAGTGATAAAAGGGAACAAAGTACTCGGATTTATAAATGCGAGGTTGTTTCCCGATGATCAATTAATCAATAACCAACCCTAACCCTTCCCGTGATATCTCGATTGCCAACGGCACCAAGAACGTACGATTAAGACTAGAAATTGCAATATCGATTAACAAGTTACAAACAATTAACATACACCATGATATTCAAGCAACGCAAGTTATCATTCTAGAAATTCAGAAATAAACACACAAAAGTTCAAGAGAAACCTTCACCTAAGATGATCACCGAAAGTTTTAGCCACACATAGCTTGGTGAATCATCATATCAATCAATTCAATGTTCATACAAATCGAAAACACAAACCGAATGTTAGGAATTGTCCAAAACCAAGCAAGAACAGCTAAAATCGCCCCTAGTGTGCTCCCAAAACCGACCAATGATGAGAACTTGAAAAGACACAATAAAAACTGACTTAATGAGGCAGTTACATGTTTTCTCGCAGCCACCACCGTAACTTACGGCTCCACCGTAAGTTACGGTGGACTTGATGTTGTTACGGTACAAATTGTCTGAGTTACGGCAGCCTCCAGGTGTATGTCAGGTCCACGTGACTTACTCTATCACACAACTAAAGTCAATGTTGATGATGATGTTTTATGTTTGCCCTTGGTCTTCATATGATGTACCTGCTCACGTGATTTCAAGCTGCCAAACATCTCCAAAGCCAAGCCCATGTTGATGATGATGATTGATATTGGGCCCCTATCTCTGCGTCCAAAAAGTCCAGCATGTGATGCCCCCAAAATAATCTGCACTCATGTACCGTTAAGTCCCTTCACACTTGACTTATGCCAAAAAGTCTTCCACCAACTAATGTTGTCAATCCAATCTTCACGTGATGTTTTCCAAAAACCCCCAAAAGAAGTCTGCCGCCAAAAGAGATCATGATGATGTTTGCTGTTGTTTGGCGGCCCAATCCCAAAAGTCCACTTCTTATGGTTTGCATCCAATTGATCTACCATGTGCGGTCCAATTGTCATTGTAGTGGCTCCCCCCAATATTCACATGGTGCGGCCCAATCACAAGTCTGCATCTTTGTTCTCCAAGCCCATGTGCGGCCCACTATGGATATGGCGGCCCATATATTCACGTGAATATGGCTGCCAATTATGTCTTGTTCCTTGACTCAATGTATGATGCACTCGATGTATGATGATGATGTTTTGAATTAAATGAATGATGATATGATGTTGTGACACCAAACCCTCGTCCACTAATTCTGCATATGTTGACTTTTGAAACAAAGCTTAGTATCTTGTGCTTCCTCAAAATTGTCCCATCAAGCATGTGCACAAGGGTTTGAACCCATTTAATCCTTCACACAAGTCTGCCATTCACCCAACATATGTGTATGATGAATTGATTTTCTTTATTAAATAATGACTCCCCATAAAGTGTTCTGCATATGCATGTCCCTATATTTTCATTCTTTGAAACCTTTTCCACGAATAAAACATATGCGCTGCTTGGTCATCTTCACCGTAGCCTATGGTTCCAATTTAACCGAATTAAGCGATTTACCTGTAAAACACGCGAACACTCGTAGTTATCACATTCACGATACATAACCGTGTAAAATATGGGATATGCACGTATTTAGCTCATTTAAGGGTTGTCCTATGGACCACCCGTCACATCCCCACACTTACCCGTTGCTTGTCCCAAGCAACCGATTCAAAAACTATTTCAAAACCACAAGCGATCAACATGCAAACCAAGCTAAAATGTATCGTCCTTTTACTAACTTTCAATCATACCACAAGACACACCCCTCACAAAAATCTCTCGGTGACAAGAAATATTAGCACATAATGCTAAACCACTCAATGCGTGTGTGTATTTGTGCGACAATAAGCTTGTATAAAAATCAAGTCTCCTCATATTGGGTATTTAGCATGCTTATGAATCAAAAGGACTTACGGGTTGTAACGGGGCTAGGTGCAAAGGTAGGAAAATGGTGGAATATATATGCGAGAGCTAATTGATTTGACCCGGTTTTTATTTCTACTACAAAACAAAGCAAACATCAATTATATACACAACTTCTTCAACATTCTCAACTACGATTGCAACTAAATACCTTTTTTTTCATATTTTTCTCTTTCTCTTTTTTTTTTCTCTTTCTTTTTTTTTTCATCATTTTTTTTTTTTTTTTTGATAACACATCAAACTCAACAGTATATACAAGAACATCAATACTACATACTAAATCTCCTAAACCGGGTCATCTCAATAGGTAAAATTTTGTAAGAAGTAGGTTTGGGTCACAACCGAATGGTATAAGGCTCAAACATGGCTTTCTAAAGACCAAACCCCCACCCCTCACAATACCAAGCTCATATATGTAACGTATGAGGTCCAACCCACCAATCCCGCACTCTCACACATCTAGATGAGGCTACCTAAAAGTCCCCTATCATTTCCAAAAGCATGCTAATTCTAGGATTTAACAAGAATTCGTACACAAGTTCTATTAACACAATAAACACACCGCCACTCAAAACAAAGAAAGCGTCATTAATAATCATATGTGGCTCAAACTCTCACCAATAAAGGACTAGGAATGGGTATCGATGTGTCAAGTGGAACAATATCAAATTTTCAAATTTTGACAATTTTCGCTTGACTTCACAAAAATTTTTAAAATTCTCAAAAAAATTCCCCTCATCCCCACACTTGGGATACATTGTCCCAATGTATGGTTTTGAGGGAAAGATCGCTTCTAACAAAAAACATTAGCTTTCGCTAATACTCTCAAATCCCATTTTTTTTTAACAACTAATACCAATATTTTAATACTAAAGAACATAACAAGACTAAGGAAAGAGTACATTGACCTGGTGAAGTTTGACACAACAGATGTTGTAGATAATCCGACTTCCTATCATCACCTTCACATAACTCTCTGCACATCTTCCCCACACTTATCTAAAAACACCTTGGGTTGCCTCCCAAGCAGCGCTAAAGTTTAGGTCTTCAGCCCGACCGTACCTGATATGTCTCAAGGTGGTCTCAATGCACATTTACCTTTTTCATTGCTGATGTAAGCACGGTGTTTGATTCTTCTATTGTGTGTGTGCTTTGTCACGTCCCATCTTTCTTTGCAAAATTCTTTAAATCCACATTTTCCTACCGAATTTCCAACAAATGCTCGGTAGTTTACTCTCCACTTCACTACTTCGTTTTCTGTGCCCAACAAATCCAAACTCTCCCATAAACATAACTTATGAATGAAATCTCCCACATCATGAAGTGCCACCTTCCTAGTTTCTAAACATGCATCCTTAACACTCTTGGTTTCCATAACCACCACAGCCGAAGAGTTGTAATCAACTTTGATTGGTTCATCAAGTAAAAGGCCCTCAACTTTGCTTTCCATAGGTGGTTCCTCCACAATAATTTCAATTGTGTATTCCTCATTTGGCCCTAATAATTCAGTTTTAAGTTCGGGAGGACTCACAACCTTTTCTTCTACATCACCCATAGGTGTCATTTGTTCAATCTGCACATATATCCAGTGTTGTTTTGCTTAACGTTTTTCCACTATCGACGTCCCTGGCCTCATCTCTTTCACCTCTTTTGGTAACAAATCATATTTCCATTCCAAAAGTTCTACTCGTTCTTCCATTGACAAATGAGGTTTTGTTAATTCTTTTTCAACATGAACCATGTGTCTCTTTCTCATCATCTCGTCAAGACTTTCAGATTTATGTGACTGATAGTGCAAAGTAGGTTGTTGAGTTACACGTTCATAACCATACTGATCAAATGTATACTGAGCATGATAATAGTCTTGATCGTACATCTGAGGGCCTTCATATGAAAGTTGAGAATATTCATCATAATAATCACCGTAATCGTACTCCTCTTGGTAACTCATTTCCGGATCAAATGCCAAAGGTGATAGCTTGTGAGAGCTCCTAGTACGCATGCACCTGTCAATACCTGCACACTAACACACCCAGCGTAAACCAGAAAAATAACAAACTTAAAAAGAAAGAAAATAACACACGTTGCGCACTACTCCCCGGCAGCGGCGCCAAAATTTGACGTGATGTCGTAGGTACACGCAAATTTTATCCCAAAAACAACTATAGATAGTGGTAAGAGGGTATCGAACTCAGGGAGTATGTGGAAAGTGTGTTAATTTTATAGCTTTGCAATTAAACTACAATTAACCTAATTTGCAGAAAATTAAGATCAATGAGTTGGATTGTTGTTTTTGAAAACTAAATTAAAAACTAATCGCAAGTCAAATGTTGATTGTAAAACAGATTAGGAGAGAACAATAACCATCTTAGGTTTCAGTTTCTTTAAACAATTGTGTGAAATTCCAACTAGAAAGAGTTACATAGACATAACTCGTGCATGAATAATCGAAGTGATAAAAGGGAACAAAGTACTCGGATTTATAAATGCGAGGTTGTTTCCCGATGATCAATTAATCAATAACCAACCCTAACCCTTCCCGTGATATCTCGATTGCCAACGGCACCAAGAACGTATGATTAAGACTAGAAATTGCAATATCGATTAACAAGTTACAAACAATTAACATACACCATGATATTCAAGCAACGCAAGTTATCATTCTAGAAATTCAGAAATAAACACACAAAAGTTCAAGAGAAACCTTCACCTAAGATGATCACCGAAAGTTTTAGCCACACATAGCTTGGTGAATCATCATATCAATCAATTCAATGTTCATACAAATCGAAAACACAAACCGAATGTTAGGAATTGTCCAAAACCAAGCAAGAACAGCCAAAATCGCCCCTAGTGTGCTCCCAAAACCGACCAATGATGAGAACTTGAAAAGACACAATAAAAACTGACTTAATGAGGCAGTTACATGTTTTCTCGCAGCCACCACCGTAACTTACGGCTCCACCGTAAGTTACGGTGGACTTGATGTTGTTACGGTACAAATTGTCTGAGTTACGGCAGCCTCCAGGTGTATGTCAGGTCCACGTGACTTACTCTATCACACAACTAAAGTCAATGTTGATGATGATGTTTTATGTTTGCCCTTGGTCTTCATATGATGTACCTGCTCACGTGATTTCAAGCTGCCAAACATCTCCAAAGCCAAGCCCATGTTGATGATGATGATTGATATTGGGCCCCTATCTCTGCGTCCAAAAAGTCCAGCATGTGATGCCCCCAAAATAATCTGCACTCATGTACCGTTAAGTCCCTTCACACTTGACTTATGCCAAAAAGTCTTCCACCAACTAATGTTGTCAATCCAATCTTCACGTGATGTTTTCCAAAAACCCCCAAAAGAAGTCTGCCGCCAAAAGAGATCATGATGATGTTTGCTGTTGTTTGGCGGCCCAATCCCAAAAGTCCACTTCTTATGGTTTGCATCCAATTGATCTACCATGTGCGGTCCAATTGTCATCGTAGTGGCTCCCCCCAATATTCACATGGTGCGGCCCAATCACAAGTCTGCATCTTTGTTCTCCAAGCCCATGTGCGGCCCACTATGGATATGGCGGCCCATATATTCACGTGAATATGGCTGCCAATTATGTCTTGTTCCTTCACTCGATGTATGATGCACTCGATGTATGATGATGATGTTTTGAATTAAATGAATGATGATATGATGTTGTGACACCAAACCCTCGTCCACTAATTCTGCATATGTTGACTTTTGAAACAAAGCTTAGTATCTTGTGCTTCCTCAAAATTGTCCCATCAAGCATGTGCACAAGGGTTTGAACCCATTTAATCCTTCACACAAGTCTGCCATTCACCCAACATATGTGTATGATGAATTGATTTTCTTTATTAAATAATGACTCCCCATAAAGTGTTCTGTATATGCATGTCCCTATATTTTCATTCTTTGAAACCTTTTCCACGAATAAAACATATGCGCTGCTTGGTCATCTTCACCGTAGCCTACGGTTCCAATTTAACAGAATTAAGCGAACTACCTGTAAAACACGCGAACACTCGTAGTTATCACATTCACGATACATAACCGTGTAAAATATGGGATATGCACGTATTTAGCTCATTTAAGGGTTGTCCTATGGACCACCCGTCATCTGTACGGAAGTAAGTTTACTGTCTATACAGATCATAAAAGTTTAAGGTATATATTTGGGAAAAAAGAATTAAACATGAGGCAAAGGAGATGGATGGAAATTCTAAGTGACTACGACTGTGATATTCAATATCACGAAGGAAAGGCAAATGTAGTAGCAGATGCCTTGAGTCGTAGGTATCATGAAAAACAAAGACGAGTCCGTGCTCTTAGATTACATCTCCAATTAGATTTAATGGAACAACTGAAGAACGTTCAAGAATCAACAATCAAGGATGATGCTGAAGGAATGAAAGGAGGGATAAAGGAATTAGAGCAAGGGACTGATGGAATTTGGAAATTCCATAAGAAAAGGATTTGGGTACCTAAGCAAGGGAATTTAAGAGATAAGATTCTAGAAGAAGCCCATAAATCTAGATATACGATGCATCCTGGTAATAACAAAATGTATCAAGATCTAAGGAACAATTTCTGGTGGATAGGAATGAAGAAGGACATAGCTAGATACGTTTCTAAGTGTCTAACTTGTTCACAAGTTAAGGCAGAACACCAGAAACCTTCAGGTTTACTTCAACAATTAGAAATGCATGTATGGAAATGGGAACTAATAACAATGGACTTTGTTACCAAGTTGCCCAAGACCCGGAAAAGTAACGATGCAATCTGGGTAATTGTGGATCGATTAACCAAATCAGCTCATTTCCTGCCAATGAAGGAAACCTTTCGCCTAGAAAGATTGGCTAAGTTGTACGTGGACGAGGTAGTATCCTTACATGGAGTTCCACTCTCCATTGTGTCAGATAGGAATAGTCGTTTCACTTCGCATTTCTGGACGAGTTTCTAAAAAGCTATGGGGACATGCTTGAATCTAAGTACTGCCTACCATCCCCAAACAGATGGACAAAGTGAGAGGACGATTCAAACCCTGGAAGACATGCTCAGTGCATGTGTAATCAATTTCGGTGGAAACTGGGATGACCATTTACCATTAATAGAATTCTCCTATAATAATAGTTACCACACCAGCATCAGTGTTGCCCCGTTCGAAGCACTGTATGGACGAAAGTGCCGAACCCCAGTTTGTTGGGCAGAAATAGGAGAAAGTCAATTATCAGGTCCCGAGATTGTACAGGAAACCACCGATAAGATAACTCAAATCAAGGAAAGACTGAAAACAGCTCGAGATCGCCAAAAGAGTTATGCAGACAATCGACGCAAGCCATTAGAGTTTCAAGTTGGAGACAAAGTACTCTTGAAAGTTTCTCCTTGGAAAGGAGTAGTTTGATTTGGTAAGAAAGGAAAGCTAAGTCCAAGGTACATAGGACCATTCACCATTACCCAACGAATAGGACCAGTTGCCTATCGTTTACAACTACCAGAAGAATTAGCTGGGGTACATGATGTGTTTCATGTATCCAATCTTAAGAAATGTTTATCGGATGAGTCTCTGGTAGTACCTCTTCAAGATATAGAGGTAAATGAAAAGTTAAAATTTGTTGAGAAACCGCTCCAAATAGAAGACAGAAAGATTAAGTTCCTCAAACACAAGAGATTAGCACTGGTCAAAGTAAAGTGAGATTCAAAAAGAGGACCGGAGTATACGTGGGAACTGGAATCGGAAATGAAGCGAAAATATCCTTACCTATTTCAGTAAATCTCGAGGATAAGATTTTAAATAAGGTGGGGAGGATGTAAGGACCTGCAAAATGCCCCACAACACTCCGTAAGTGAAAACCCGGACCCCTAAAACCCTAATCCTTGTGAATAATCAAGAAATTCAAAATTTATTGATCTGTCGCCGGCCGCGTAAGACTTAAGGAAAGCTTACGCGGGGCGCGACAGCTTGATAGTTCTCCGGATAAGCTTTAGGCCACGTGTCAGGCACGTGGCAAGCCTACGCCATGACATGGCAGCCCTAGCCGTAGCTAGGGTGGCCCTCGCGGGACGCGTAGAAGTTCCTTCAAGCTTACGCGGGCCGCGTAAAACTCAAAATTTTGCTATAAATTGGACGTTGCATGGCCTGGCTTCTGTGTTCGAAAAATCCTTTCAAAATAGCAAATTTCTGCTTATATTCGAGTGTTTAAGTGTCAAAATGCTGCTACGATTATAGGGTAATAACTCGATCACTGCTACGATACAATGTCCGATCGATTGAAACCGATCCGATGGATGTTTAAGTGCTGCCCGAATTCGGGCTATACTTTGTCATTCGTCGTAAGGGCGAGCTTATCGTAAATGTTATATTAAGTTACTAACCTAGTTTCGTTGGCATTATTTAATTAGGTTACAAGGCTAAATCAGTAGGCAAAATATGTCTAGTAAACTTGCAATGTGAGTCATTCTCTTTCTCCCAAATCGTTTGCAAAACCCTAAATGTTTTCCCGTTATACTTTGCAGTGATTAAGTCTTTGCTAATCTTTAATTACTGGCAGTATGTGGGGGTTTTGTGCACATTACTACTAACGATTTATCACTTTAAGTGGGCGAGCCTAATTAGTGATATGTCCACAGTTATAGATTCGGTCGAGTGACAGCTGAACCAGCTAATTAATAGATAGGGGCAAATGTGAAAACTCTTAATGCTGTAAATTATAACAATGTGTCATTTTGTACAAATTGAACGACTCGCCAGTATTTCCCCGCTGATAAAATCTTTTTAAACATGTTTCAGGTGATTTACTGTGAACCAGGAAAAGTGCCGCGTAGCACTACAACTTGAAGGAAGTGGCTCAGTAAATAAATAAACATGTTTTTGTAAACAGGGAATTTTCCAGTGAAATTCCTTTATTGTAAATTACGGGGTTTGTCCCGAAATTTGAATTGAAATAAATGGGTGTTTTCAGTTTAAAGGATCCTGTTAAAATTTCCGCTGCCAAATTTAATACAAATACCACGGGTTTTCTGTCCCGCGGCATCCAAACCAGGAAACTGGGTCGGGGGCCGTGACAAGCGTCGCGAATAAGAGCTTCGAGGTCGTGTTGGGCTTGAACATTACAAACACTATGTAAATAGCTTCGTCGGCTAAGAGCGTCAGCGACGACGTTTGCTTTGCCTGAGTGGTAACGTATCTCACAATCGTAGTCGTTGAGAAGTTCAGCCCATCTGCGTTGGCGCATATTCAGTTCCTTTTGGTTCAAGATGTGTTGTAGGCTCTTATGGTCTGTGAATACCGTACACTTGGTACCATAAAGGTAGTGTCGCCAAATCTTCAACGCAAAAACAACTGCACCGAGTTCGAGATCGTGGGTTGTGTAGTTTTTCTCATCGACTTTGAGCTGGAGAGAGGCGTACGTGATAACCTTGTCTAGTTGCATAAGAACACAACCAAGACCTAGGTTAGAGGCATCACAATAGACTACAAAGTCATCATTTCCATCGCGTAGCTCGAGTACGGGAGCGTTGCAAAGCAGACGCTTAAGAGTTTGAAAGGCATCCTCTTGTTCGGTTCCCCAAACAAAAGTCTTATCTTTATGCGTAAGAGATGTGAGAGGAACGGCGATTTTTGAGAAATCAGCGATAAATCTACGGTAGTAACCTGCCAATCCGAGAAAAAAACGAACTTCGGACGGGGTTTTCGGTGTAATCCAACTCTTAACTGCTTCACTTTTTGCGGGATCGACGTGAATACCTTGACTATTGACGATGTGACCGAGGAATTGAACCTCCTCAAGCCAAAATTCACACTTGGAGAACTTGGCGTAGAGGCGATTCCCTTGGAGTAGTTCGAGTACCAAACGGAGATGTTGCGCATGTTCAGCTTTCGACTTCGAATAGATAAGGATATCATCGATAAACATGATGAAGAAGCGGTCGAGAAAGGGTTTACACACGCGATTCATCAAATCCATGAAAATCGCGGGTGTGTTGGTAAGTCCAAAAGGCATAACAACAAATTCATAATGGCAGTAACAGGTTCGAAAAGCGGTTTTAGGGATATCCTCCTCTTGAATTCATAATTGATGATAACCAGAGCGCAGATCAATCTTAGAAAAACATGTAGCGCCTTGCAATTGGTCAAACAAATCATCAATTCGGGGTAAGGGATAGCGATTCTTGATAGTAAGCTTATTGAGTTCCCTATAGACGATGCATATTCGGAACGATCCATCCTTCTTTTTCACGAAAAGGACAGGTGCGCCCCATGGAGAAGTACTAGGGCGTACGAAGCCTTTATCAAGCAATTCCTGGAGTTGACTAGAAATTTCATGCATTTCTGACGGAGCGAGGCGATAAGGAGCTTTAGCAACAAGGTTAACTCCAAGAATGAGGTCGATACGAAAGTCAATATCACGAGACGGTGGTTGACCAGGTAAATCGTTAGGAAAGACAACAGGAAAATAACGAACCACAAGTACTTTTTCCATTGCCTTCTCTTTCTTTTCCTTATCTGCTACTACGATGCGTGCTAAGAAAGCCTTGTATTCCTTGTGGAGATACTTGCTTGCTTGTACGCATGACATGAGTAAGTTCTTTCGAAGATGCTTCGCCATAGACACAGAGTTGATCACTGTTTGAAAGAGAGATACGGATCATCTTTTCGAAACAAACGACTTCAGCATGATTCTCACGAAGAAAATCCATGCCTACTATGATATCGAAACTACCAAGCTGCATCGGAATAAAATCGATCGGAAAGATGTGATTGTTGAGTTCAAGGGTACAATCACGGAGAATAGAACTAATGGTGACGGTTCTACTGGTGGCAATTTCTACATCGAACGTCGTTGGGAGGTTAGCGCTTTTACGATTTAGGAGCTTTTCGAATTCAAATGACACAAAATAGTTATCGGCTCTAGTATCAAATAAACATGAAACATAAATACTATTACAAGAAACGTACCATTGACAACATTGTTGTCAGTTTGAGCCTGGCGGAAATTGATGTTGAAAGCTCTTCCGCGGGCTGCTTGTTGTTGTGGCTGTTGCTACTGCTGTTGTTGTTTTTGCTGCTGCGCTGGTTGTTGCGGCTCTTGTTTCACCACGCGATTCAGGCAGACATATGCAAAGTGGTTAGGGTCACCACATGTATAGTAGGCTCGTGCATGAGCAACGGGGGCAGGAGCTGCTTGGTTACCTTGAGGAATGGGGAGTGGAGCTGGCAGTGCAAGAGGAGCTTGAGCTTGAGGTTGCTGACGAGGGCCAGTGCGATAGTTCGCTGTGAAGTGTCCGTGGAGTTTGCAGTGGACACAGAAATGGCAAGCTATCCCAGCTGGGTGATGATAGGTGCAAGTAGGGAACATAGGATGTGGACCAGTATACCCACGCTTAGCAGGCGGTGCATTGGTCACAGGTGCAGTGACGTGTCGATTCTGATTCTGAGTGGGCTGGACGGGTACAGCGTTGAGAGGAGTGGTAGTTGCAGCACAGTTCTTGTTATTATTACCCTTGCATTTGCATCCTTGAAGTGATGACTTTGAAACTTGAGGTGCGGTGGTTTCAGTAGTGGGAGTAGCAATGACCTGGTGGAGATTCTTGGTGGAGGTTTTGAAATAACCAGCCAAAACTTGCTTATCATTGATCTCAGCGGCAAGTTGGAAGGTTTCCTCAATGGTAGCGGGCTTAGCTGCCTGAATAAAATCGGCAACACAGTCTGCGAGAGCGCATATGTATTTCTTGATCGTGATGTCAGGTGTTGACACTTGACCAGGATAGATGATGCTAAGCTGCTTAAAGCGAGCGGTGAGACCAGCATTGTCACCTCCTTCTTGCTTGATACCCCAGAACTTGTTTTCCAGCTTCTGGAGTTCATGTGGGGGACAGAATTCTTTCATCATGACTTCCTTCAGTTCCTCCCAGGAGAGTCCATAGGCTGCATCGTTACCGTGCCTGTTGCGCTCCGCAGTCCACCAGTCCAGAGCCCTGGAATGAAAAACTCCAGTAGCATTAACAGTGCGGAGGTTGTCTAGGCATCCGCTTTGATGAAGAGTGACTTCAATCGAGTCAAACCACTGAAACATGGCGTTGGGCCCATCTTCGCCAGTGAAGTCTTTAGGACCACAGGCCTTAAATTGCTTAAAGCTGAAGGGCGATTTAGGCGCGTCGCTCTTAGATTCGACAGAGGAATTGCTCTTCACCTTGTTGATCTCACTGACGATCTGAGGTATGACTTTTGCCATTTCCTTGGCGACGAGAGAAGCAATGCGCTTGTCATCTCTGCTTCTCTGAGCATTGCGACGAGTGTGAGAACCAAGGGAATACATTGTCTACAGCAGACGTCGCCGTATGATTTAGATGAGATTCGATTATATTGGGTCTTCAAAAAAGTTTAGCGTGTCGTAAAAACTCCTTTGTTGTAAAGCACATGAACACGTCCAACACATAGGCACATAATCACATAGGCACGTAATCCACATAAGCACGTAAGCACATAAGCACAGAAGCACGTAGTCCACGTAAGCACATATTTTGCACGTATTCACCTACATATTTTTCACGTGTTCACCTATCCTTCACAGCTGCGAATTGCGTTCGAGAGTTGCGAGTGCGAGTAGCGATTGTGAGTAGCATAGCGTACGAGAGTTCTTAGTTTGCCTGTGATTTGTTAGCGTTTTGAGCTAATGGTGATGTGCGAGTTGTGCGCGTTTTGCTGAGCGAAAAGCGTAAAGTCTCCAAAATCAAAACATATAAACATATAACACATAAAAGAAAATAAAATAGATAATTCACAGAGTCAGCGGTTGCGAGCTCAGAATCGAAACAGAGTGTTTGGGTGTTTAGACAGCGACTACCCAAAGTGATTTGACTATCCACAACGAATTCGAATACACCCTTTGGCCTAATAGACTGTGCTCTCACCAAATATGGCGAACGGCACGCATCCTTTTTGTCACACCCCAACCGATGGCGGAAACATCGGGGCCCGGCACTGACCGAAACAGATTGTCCAAGAGAAATCCATAACAACTAAAATTACCGGATATTTACCATTATGTCCCATACCATAATATATCAAATAAAAGCAGTTATTACAGACATTGTTTTCTCAAAGACAGATAAAATGTTCCGACAACTCAGATTTTTATTAGATTTGTTTCTAGACTCCTTCCTATCTTGATTCCAGCAAGTAGAGCAAACATCCTAAACACCTGTCACATACGTTAAAGTAAAAGTCAATACACATAGTGTAAAGGTGAGCATACAAGTTTAATAGTATATAGTAGCAAAAGAGGTTTACGCATAACCAGCACGTAACATGTATAATGTGAATCAGGTAGGTTATCGAGAATGAAATATGCACAGACATGACTGCGAGTTGTAGAATACGCAACACATATCACCACTGTGACACGGGAAGAAAAGCCCTTAACAACCCCTGTCCACGATAGGTGCTGAGTCCAAATTATAGTACTATCGTTGCTAAGGTGTCAGGCAACAATCACTGTGTAAACATAACATACTAGCATTCATCGAATAACACGTATAACATGCAGAGCGGTTAGCGTATAAAAGTGTTTGCGTTGTGTGTCGATTGTGATTTGATTTAAGTAACGTATGTAACACCCAAAAGTGCTTAAATCAAAAAGGGGATCGAGTATACTCACAGATTGTGTTTAGTAAATAAACACTCTCTTGGATTGAAGGGAGCGCTGGAAAGTTAGCCTGATTACAGAACAATAGCGTAAGCGATGAACAGTGCGTAAAATGGTGCGTTAACAGCGTGACGGAGTGATGGGGACGGATGGTTATCCGATCGAATGACCTTCCGGATGGATGGCCATTCGCTTGGAGGGTTATCCATTTGGGAAGGATGTGTTTGTGTATGATGTGACTTTGAAGTTTTTGTTGTAGCATTTTATAAAACAAGAAATGTTTCTACCAATCAGGTCATCCGGCCGGATGGTCATCCGGACGGATGGCCATCCGATCGGATGGCGATTCGTTTGAAACTGATCTCGTGTTGTGAAAATTGTTTAAGTTTTTGAATTATGGGTCATCCGCTCGGATTATCGTTCGATCGGACGGCAGTCCGATCGGGCGACAATCCGTTTGGTAACCTGTTCGTTTGTGAAAACTCGTAAAAATTTGCTAAGTTTGGAAAGTTTCGCGATTGTACTGAGATGGTATGACAACGTGTCAAACAATGGAAACCCCATCAAGTCCAAGTCATCCGATCGGATGAGAATCACCCCGTCCGATCAGTTAACTATTCTTGACAGTTATTCATGTTCAACCCATGAATCGGTTGTCTCTTTGATAGAAACCCGTTCTCAGACCAACACTCCACTAGTGAATGAGTAGGAGGCCTGAATGAGCTCAGATTCTATCGGTTTTAGGTGCAAGAGTGTAAAAGAGTTGAAAGAAACTTAAATCAGTTTGAAAATGTTTAGATTATGATGAAATCAGTGTTTAAACATGCTGAAATCTCTTAGATCT
The DNA here is from genome assembly GCA_030545235.1 of Helianthus tuberosus. Taxonomy (NCBI): domain Eukaryota; kingdom Viridiplantae; phylum Streptophyta; class Magnoliopsida; order Asterales; family Asteraceae; genus Helianthus; species Helianthus tuberosus. Next base: position 15,378 of record JARYGA010044550.1, read on the forward strand.
GAGTTGTTCTTGGTGCTATGAGGTCACACTTTGAAGTTCATGAGAACCCATGATGACATCACCCCTAAACACCCCAAATCCATCGTTTTCATGGTGAAACGTTAAGATTTGATGGTGAAAATGATGGAAAAGTGTGTGTAGATGATAGAAGTACAAGATTTGAGGTAGAAACTTACAAGAATCGCGAGGAATCGAGAGAAAATAGGGCTGGAACGTGTTGGTCGAACGAGAGCTGTCACATCACATGAACAGTGATGTGACAGGTGCTATTTATATGCAAGAGAGGAGAAAGGCGGTGTGCAGTGATGGATCGGAGGGTAGTTCGGTCTGATGGCCATCCGATCGGATGGTCATCTGGGTGGATGACCATTCGATCGAATGGTCATTCGATCGGATGGGTTTGGTGAGTTGGTTTTTGACTATTCGTTTCGTGCGTTGTGCGTTGCGATGTGTTGCGAGTAGGCGATGAGATAGTATTACCCATTAATTACACAAATAACCTAACTACCAAATAATCATAAATATAATCCTTAAATCTCGAGTTCGCGATGAGATTGCGTTGCGATAGAGTTGTGATTGCGTTTGCGATTAACATCCCAAAATAAATATAAACATGCACATGTAACACATAATAGCACACACACGTAAAACAATATCCATAACCTGTAATTCGAGTTGCGATGCGATTAGCGGATGAGTCGATTAGCGATTAAACTACGATTTATTGCATATACTCCACATAATACAACTAAAGTAGCATAAAATTTAAAGCATAAATTAACAAGTCAAGGTGTACAATCAATAATTAAGCAAAGAGTGACATATCGCATTTAGCAATCTTTTCTTCCTTTGACTTTCACTTTGACTTGTACTTTGACTTCAAAAAGTCGGGTTGTTACACTTTTGGCTACCACGTGACTCACGTCGTTGGAATCCATCGAGACTTTGGTGAGAGTTTTGTAAAACCACAGTAAGGAATGGAATAAGTCATTAAGATGTGGGTTTCACCCCTAACTTAACAACTTTATTCTTGTTTGTGTGGTAATCCACGAGGTAGAGATGGAGAGTTTCGTCGAGATATGGATTTCACTCCTGACTCAACGAAAATTCTCATGTTAATAGTAAAAATTTGCGTAGAGTGAGCAATTTTATCGAGAGTTCTTGGTTTTCACACCTAATCTCGATCAAATCACTCGATTTTGTTATGCGAGTGTTTTCGAAAACGTGTATTGTGGTAGCTTTAGGAAAGGCATGTACACTATCTTGCCTTAGGAAAGGCTTTCTTCGCGCGAAGCTGTAGTATGCGGTGTTCACACAAAGAGGTAGTTTTAGCGAGTTCGAATGAGAGTAGCAATAGCAGGCTCGTGCAAGACCCCTACAGGGCTCACACGAGGCGGTCAGTTGGTACTTAGACTATAAACTAGGTCAATCCTAAGACATCAACCCGGACTAGGTCGTGTCTTTCCTAATTCCCTATAATTATGGCTCTGATACCAATCTGTTACACCCCAACCGATGGCGGAAACATCGGGGCGCGGCACTGAGCCAAACATATTGTCCAAGAGAATCCATAACAACTATTAATAACAATATTTCAATCGTTAACGTCCCATACCATCAACATATAAAGTAAAAACAGTTATTACAGATATTGTTCTCAAAGACAAATAGACTGTTCCGACGACTCAGATTTTGTTTGCGGGTTTCTAGACCTCCTAACTTGATTCATCACAGCAAACATAGCATCCTAGACACCTGTCACATACGTTAAAATAAAGTCAATAGACAGAGTGTAAAGGTGAGTACACAAGTTTGATAACATATAGTATAGCGAAAGCATTTACACATAACCAGCATGTAACACATAGAAATGTGAAGCAAGTAAGCTATCAACAATGAAGTATGCAACCGACATGACTGCGAGTTGTAAAATGCGCATCACATTATCACCACAGTGACCATGTGAAGTAAAACCCTTAACAACCCCTGTCCACGACAGGTGCTGAGTCCAAACTATAGTACTATCGTTGCTAAGGTGTCAGGCAAACAATCACTGTGTAAACATAACATACAAGCATTCATCGAGTCACGTATGACATGCGAGAGCGGTTAGCGTTAAAAGTGTTTGTGTTGTGTGTTCGATGTGATTTGATATAGAAAACGTATGTAACACCCAAAGTGCGTTAAAAGAAAATGGGTTCGAGTATACTCACAGTATGTGTTTAATAAATAAACACAGCCTTGGATTGAAGGGAACGCTTGAGAGTTAGACTGAGCATAGAACGATAGTGTAAGCATTGAACATCGTGTAACAGAGTGAAGTGTCGAATGGTGAGTCGATCGGATGATCATCCAGACGGATGGTCATCCGGACGGATGACCATTCGGTCGGCTGATTATTCGAGTGAGATGCGAGCGTTTGTAAATTTTTTGAACTTTTGAAGTTTTCGTTGTAGTATTTTGGAAAATGTGAAGTATCTCTAGATGTCAAGTCATCCGGTCGGATGGTCATCCAGATGGATGGCCATTCGATCGGATGGCTATTCGTTTGAAGGGTGATATTCTTTGAAGTTTTGCAAAATTGTTTAAGTATTGAACTTATAAAGTCAAGTCACCTGGTCGAATAGTCATTCGATCGGATGGTCATCCGATCATTTTGCAAAATCTTCCAAGTTAAAAAGTTTGAGTTTTAACGGAGACGGCGTGACGACGTGTCAAACAACAGAAACCGTACCAAGTCCAACTCAGTCGATCGGATGGGAATCACCCTATTCGGTCGGACTAACTGTTCTTTATCGGAGATTTATGTTCAACCCGTGAGTCTGTCGTCTTCTCTGATGGAAGTCCGTTTTCAGACCAGATCTCCACTAGAGTATGAGTAGAGAGCCGGAATGAGTCTAGATTTCACCGGTTTTGTAAAGAAGAGTGTAAAAGAGTTGAAAGAAAGTTTGGAAACAGTTGGAAAATGTTGATTCTTGTTGAGATTTGCGTGAAATGATGTGGAAATCCTTTGGATCTGGACAAACTTTGATGAGATGATGTCACACTTCAGTGTTCATAAGAAACCGAGGTGACGTCACCTTAAAGCAGTCCAAATCCGGCGATTACATGGTGAAAATGTAAGATTTGATGGAGAAGATGATGAGAAAGTGTGTGCTGATGATGGAAGTACAAGATTTAGGGTGGAATACTTACGAAATCGCGTGGAATCGAGAGAAAAGTGCCTTAGAACGAGCTGGAACGAGTTGGGTCGGATAGAGCTGTCACATCAGTAACTGATGATGTGATAGGTGAGTATTTATAGGGTGAGAGGTGAGTAAGGCGGTGCAAGTGCGAGGGTCGGATGGCAGTCGATCGGATGGACATTCGATCGGATGGTCATCCGGTCGGATGGCCATTCAATCGAATAGTCATTCGATCAGACAGCTGGTGCGAGTTGGTTTTCTGACTTTCGTTAAGCGTTGCGTTGCGTTTAAGCGAGTTGCGATAGCATTAAACAAGTAGTTACACAAATAACATAACACAATAAAGGCATAAAAGTAATTATGCGTTTCGAGTTGCGATGAGTTTCCGATGCGATAGCGTTGCGATGGCGTTTGCGAGTAACAACCCAAAACATACATAAGGCACACACAAATAAGCACATAATAACACACACATAGAACAATACCAATAGCTGCGTTTCGAGTTTGCGATGCGTTGTGATAGCATTTAGTATAAACATGCGATGTAATATGCGATCAAATGCGTTTAAAATGGTGTGCGTTGTAAAACATAGTTTTAAAGTATCGTTAGAATCGTTAATCAATATATCGTTTAACGAATCTCGAGAGTACAAAGCAATGATTAAGTAAGAATATAACAGATCTGAATAAGATCTTGACTTTGACTTTGACTTGTACTTTGACTTGGAAAGTCGTGTTGTTACATGACACCTTATACTTTTTTATCTATGCCTAACCACGTTAATGTTTAAATTACTTTTACGTCTTTACACTGATATCTAAATTACTTTTACAACTTTACATGGCAACGTTCGAGACATTATACTCTTTTTTATTACATATGTCTAATGATGTCAATGTCAAGAACGTAACGTGTGTAACAAAGTAAAAAACATGTAACGTCATGTGCGGGCAACACACGTTAATGTCATCATTGTTACATATCGTTACACATGTAACGAAGTCACAAATGCGATGCCGCCGCTGCAATGAGCGACACGGGTCAAAATTCTAGTTAAATAATAAAAAGTAAAAACTTTTCTAGAGTTAAACATGTCTTATCGAGTCATCATTTGGATACAAATGTCCCTCTTTTGGCTTCTTACGTGTGACACGATTTTCACGTTAGTGTCTTGTTCAGATTTGTGTAAAATTTGTTCATGTTCTTACTTGTTGTGTGTGACACGACTTTCGTGTTAGCATCATATTCGGGCTTGACATGAAACACTACCAACCCTCATCTTTAAGTAAATTATGCATTCAATTCTAACTTTTGGTATTGGACAAATTTGACCCGCCAACCTTTTCTACTTAATAACTTAACACCTCATTTAGTTAGATTGCTTTTACGACTTTACATCGTAATGTGTAACAACTTATACTTTTTTTTATCTATTCCTAACCACGTTAATGTTTAAATTACTTTTACGTCTTTACACCGATGTCTAAATTACTTTTACAACTTTACACAGCAACGTTCGACACATTATACTCTTTTTTTATTACATATGTCTAATGACGTCAATGTCAAGAACGTAACAAGTGTAACAACGTCAAAAAACGTGTAACATCATGTGCGGGCACCACATGTTAATGCATCATAGTTACATGTCACAAACACGATGTCGCCGCCGCAACGCGCGGCACAGGTCAAAATTATAGTTAAATAATAAAAAGTAAAAACTTTTCTGAGTTAAACATGTCTGATTGAGTCATCATTTGGATATAGATGTCTCTCTTTTGTCTTCTTAAGTGTGACACGATTTTCAAGTTAATGTCTTGTTCAGACTCATGTAAAATTTGTTCATGTTCTTACTTGTTGTGTGTGACATGATTTTCAAGTTAGCGTCATATTCAGGCTTGATCTAAATGTAGCTCCTCCCAACTAGTGATACCCTCTTGTGAGAGAAAAAAGTGACGGGTTTCAACCAGCGAACACACGACCCACTCGTAACCATGGTTGTAAAAATCCCGACTAGTCTTCGATCAGTAATCACTAATCCGAGGTTCACCGATTAATCGCTAGACGCCCCACCAAATTTCAACCAAACCTTATAAATTCCCGCCAAGTACTTAAAAGATGGGCAAAGAAAAAGCTGAAACATATCTATTTAAAAAACTATATAAAATCTATGTATAACTAAAAATTACATATAAAATTTTTAAACCAATTAATTCCGATTAACCCCTGTTAATCATAATTAATCGTGACCGACTAGTAACTAACATGAGTGCTTGTAACCATGGTGCACTTATTTCTTGTCTGGCACGTGTGCTTTTTCGTCATCTGTATTGGAAAACAGTCAGTTATCTCTCCACACACGTAACAAGTAGCCTTAGGCTAGACGGTATGGACCCGTCCTCAGCCCATCTTTGGTCCGGCGCCGCCTACAGCCCATCCCGCCCCCCACCGTCGAGCTCCGTCCCCGTCTTCAACGTCGTTCTTCCGACGTTCAGGACGATCCTCCAATGTGGGCCCCCTTTGTTTGTTTGTGTTAGTGACTTGTACATTAGGCTTCAATACTTGTATATAGGGCATATAAATTAAAAAAAAAAAAAAGTGGTGCGGTGTGATCATCCTCCCATACCCTCTAGTGACCATCCCTGGGAAGACTATGACGTGGCGCCTACGTGGCGGATCATTCTCCCTTGGAGGACCATCACCATACCCTCTAGCCTTAGACTACTCACATTAGCAACCTAATACAAATTGGGTTGCCACATGTCAAACATGTATTGGTTTCAACATAATAAACAAAATAAAAAAGAAAATAAAGTTGGCAGTCGTTCAAACGACCTAGGTCATGACCCAAGAATTTTAAATGTGCTCATTTTTTTTTGCCACTTGTCCGACTTTGGTTGGTCCATTATTTTTAATTTCTTTTTCATTTATCAATCTAAAGTACTTTTTCCCCTAATGAATAAATTACGTAATCAAATAACTTATCTTATTTAAACTTAAAAATAAAACTAAATGCACTGTATTTCTTAAATTTTTTTTGTGAACATGCTGGTATAAATTTTATTAAAAACAGAGTTCGTTTAAAAAAATATTTATTTAATATAAATATGATTTAAATACACTTTATGTAGGTTGGGTTAGGTTGTCAATGTGTGTCAAAAATTAAGTTGGGTTGGGTTGGGTTGTGCAGGTGGAAGAGATAGAAATTAATTGGGTTGTGAATGTGGCTAGTCTTCCATGAAGTCTGATCACAAGGATTCAGCTCGTCGATTCCTCTGATCGCCTTTCGATTTCTGCTCATTCAAGGTATACTATTGCCAATTAGCAACTGTACTTACTAGTATGATTTTCACACTTCCTGTTGTAGCAAATCTTGTACTGTTTTGTAATTCTATCGCACTTGCGTCGTCATTCACAGAAGAATGTTTGTTCACAATTTAGACCGTTGACTTTAGAATCGAAGTTTACTAGTTTGTTGATTTAGCAACCTTAGTTTTATTGTTAATTACTTTGAATTTTGGTGTGTGATTATGATGATGATATTAGACTCTTTATCCAGGTTATGTTGAGATTAAACCCTAATTTGTGTTATTGCTGTCCAATTGAATTCTATGGTGAAATGTTTATATGGAGTCATAGTTTCACTTTTGTTAACATTATTCAGGGATACCTATATATATAGGAACTAATTTAAGGGCCTTAAAGATGATTTAAACACTAAGGTAGCGTTCGTTTCATGGAATGGAATGGAATTAGGAAGTTTTTCTTTGTAAAATTGATCTTGGTTGGGGGAGGGAGGAATTTGAAATCCGTCACTCTAATGAAATTTGTGACTATTTCAACATTCCTTAGAAATCCTTCACTCTAATGAAGGAATGGAATGGAATGTTGAAATAGTCACAAATTTCATTGATTAAAGAAATTCATTGGATTTCAAATTCCTCCCTCCCCAAACCAAGATCAATTTTACAAAGAAAAGCTTCCCAATTCCATCCCATTCCATTCCATGAAACGAACGCTACCTAAGTTGATACTTAGCTTTTTCTTTTGAAAGGTGTGAATTATTCGCGAATGTCGGGAGGTCTAGCATACGTTGTCTTAACCAGGTCGGCGCTAGAGAGCCCCCTCGCACAATAGATCCCCAATTTAAACCCCTCAATGAGAAACCCCTATCACCCTGACTTGAACTTGAGACCTGGATGGGAAAACTCACCCGGCCCCACCATAGGTGGAACTTAAATACCCGTGGCCACCACTAGAGCACTAGTGATGGTTCTTGCATTCGTTTTAGCTGATTATATTTTAGACCTTCTAATAAGGTCCGTATCTGTGGATTGATACGCCGCTTAGAGAATATGCTTTGAAAACTTGGAATGTTACTATTTGACTTTGGTTTATTAAGTTTTTGCATTAAAATTAGTTATCAAAGTAAGTTGCGATGCGTATTCCGACTACAGAACCTGAATAGGGTTAGGAACGGTGTATGGTGAGTGATGGATATTTCAATGTGCAAAGGCTATAAAGTTTTTTTTTAATGGTCATTGAACAGTGAGTGAACGGGGTTGAGGAGCAATAGGTGGCTAATTTAAGCTTTAGAGGAACTAAATAACCGAAAAAGCACTTCTAAAGTAAACATAATCAACGATTCTAGCTATAATGGTACTTCAGTTAATCTGAATTGCTGTCTTCAACTCTTGAATCTACCGCTGTTTCCTTACATGAGATTGAACCATGCAGATGGCAGAGCAGACATCTACATATACATTGGACGAAGCACTTGTAGCCGTTGGATTCGGGAAGTTTCAAGGATGGTTGATCGTTTACGCAGGTCTTGGTTCCATTGCTGAAGCAATGGAGGTGATGATTCTTTCCTTTATCGGACCATCAGTTAAGTCCGAGTGGAATTTATCATCTACCGAAGAGAGCCTAATAACAACTGTAGTTTTCACTGGTATGCTCATCGGTGCATATTCATGGGGATTCGTCTCAGATAACTTTGGAAGGAGGTATCGTTTTTCTGTTTTGTAAACTGTAATAATTCCACTTATACCAGTGATAATGACAACTGGTTACCTGTATATTCTTCACTAGAAAAGGTCTTCTGAGTATAGCTATTGTGACTAGTGGAGCTTCTGTTCTAAGTGCCTTCTCTCCAAACTATATTTCATTGGTCGTCCTTCGTTGCATAGGAGGCATCGGTCTAGGTGGCGGGCCCACTTATAATTCTTGGTTTTTGGAATTTGTTCCCGCTCCAAGCAGAGGCATTTGGATGGTTATTTTTTCGACTTTCTGGACCGTAGGCACAATTGTAGAGGCCTTTCTTGCTTGGGTATGTTATATAAAACTTAACGTTAACTCTTAACATCTCGTGAATATGATTTTATTATGTTGTAAAATTTATACAATTTTCTTAACTTGTTTAGATCATCATGCCCCGTTACGGTTGGAGGTGGTTGCTAGCAATATCTTCTATTCCTGCATTGGCGGCTCTCGTGTTTTATAAACTTGTACCTGAATCTCCGAGATATCTATGTTTGAAAGGTCAAACAAAGGAAGCTTATGACATACTGAAACAAGCATCAATGGTCAACCAAAGTCAACTTCCTTCCGGGATCCTTCTTTCCGATCAAATTACCGGTTCAGATCAAGATCTTGTTGCAGTCGAAGATACCCTTCTGCTTTCTCCAAAGAGAAACAAAAAGATTGCTTTGAAAACAAGTTTCTTAACCTTATGGATGCTGTTTTCGTCAAATTTGTGTAAAACCACCTTTTTGTTATGGATGTTATTCTTTGGGAATTCGTTTTCATACTACGGGATCATATTGCTAACATCGGAACTGAGCAATGGCGACAACGTATGTACCTCGTTTACTTTACTCACAGCTAACGGTTCCGATGATGCTATCTATAGAGACGTATTCATCACCAGTTTGGCAGGTATAAAAAACTAACTCATGAAGTCGAGTAAAATGCCATTTTCGTCCCTGAGGTTTGGCTACTTTTGCGACTTTCGTCCAAGGGTTTGTTTTTCTGCATCTGGATCCAAAAGGTTTGAAATCTTGCCATTTTCATCCGACTCGTTAACGCCATCTATTTTTTAACGTTAAGTTAGGGGCATTTTCGTCTTTTTAAACATTTTTTGTGATGATTAAAAGGTTTGGGTGGGGAGAAAGTCAACAGAGGTGTATCTTTATTTTTTATAGTGTTTTATATTTTAATAAAAAAAATGTCTAAAAGACGGAAATGCCCCTCACTTAACGGAGAAAAATGGATGAAGTTAACTAGTTGGATGAAAATGGCAAGATTTCAAACCTTTTTGGATTCAGATGCAGAAAAACAAACCTTCGGACGAAAGTCGCCGAAGTGGTCAAACCTCAGGGATGAAAATGGCATTTTACTCCATGAAGTCTTTTGAATAGTTGCATCTATAAAATCTTGTTGTCATCAAAACGACATTTTACCCTTTGAATCAACACTGGTATATTATCATTTCTGGACAATGGGATTATCTTCTAATTATTTTCAGGTTTAATAGCGTGTCCTGCCGTAACATAACAAAACAACCTTTGAACCATGTATTTTGTTGTTTTTTTCAGAGCTCCCGGGTCTGGTTTTTGCATTTTTGATAGTGGACAGAATTGGCCGCAAGCATTCAATGGAACTCATGTTCTTCATAGGGTTCGTATTCCTTCTACCACTGCTTTCGGTTCAATCCGAGATTTTCACAATGGTTTCATTATTTGGATCACGTATGTTCATCATTGGAACGTTCACCGTCGCCAATATATATGCTCCAGAGGTACATGTTTAGCACATCAATGATTTGTGAATCGGGTTGTCTTAGAAACTATCACCGCTATTAACATAAACTTAACACTTGTTTCTATAGATATATCCAACCGCTGTGAGGGCTACAGGTGTCGGAATAGCGAGCTCCGTGGGTAGAATAGGGGGAATGATTTGCCCTCTAGTGGCTGTTTCTCTGGTCAGTGAGTGCCATCAAACGGCTGCAATCATTCTGTTTGAGGTTGTCATAATTCTTTCAGGTTTGTGTGTTATGTTATTCCCGCATGAAACCATGGCCCGGGAACTGGCTGATACGGTTTCTGATCCCGCATGAAAATGTTGATGTAAATTAGGAGGCATCTATTCATTTACAGTGGTAGGTAGGTCATTGGGCCTTAGTATGATATTCGGTCTGTCTTACGATTCGAAGATTATTACGAGCAAATCATAACCATTCGAACAAACGCAAATACATGTGTGATAATGGTTACAATCTGTGTATAGAATGAAAATTGTTGCAGTTTCAAAGTGCAAACCATGGGCACTTATTGAAAACATAATATATATTGTTTAATATGTGAAATAAAAATTATATAAATAATAGACTTGCTTAAGCTTGTGAGTTTAATCAAGTTCAATCACATTTATTGAAAGAGCTCCAATATAAGCTCGAGCTACAACCTACAGCCAAGCTTGTTTAAGCTATGGCACAGTTCAAGCTTTTAGCGATTTGATCATGAGTAGGTCACGAACAACTCGGCATGTTTACATCCCTATTAGCCGTGGGTCAAATCAGATAAGACTGAAACCTTTTCTTGAAAAGCATCAAGTGTTATTGATTTTAATAATCCCAACTTTCATGTATCGGCCGGGATTAATCCAAAGGAAATGTTAAAAAGACAGCCTTAACTTCGAATGTACTTTTCTCTAAGGATTATGTACTAACTGAATGTTAACCCAGTTAGCTTTTTGTTAGACTAGTGGGTATGGAGAGCCCCATCCCCTAGGGGATTGGCCGCCACGTCAGCGCCACGTAGGCTCGGCTTGGAGGGGATAGACCTAGGGGGGTGGGGGATGAACCCCTTTATATATATATATGTATGTATAGATGTGTGTGTGTTAGGAGAGAGGAGAGAGGCACGGCTCATCCGGCTGTGGGGAGTCGGTCTTGCGGAGCCGACCCTATGGGGGGTGGTGTGGGGGACCGGCGCCGGTCCTAGCCGGGCCTCAGCCAGCCCCCATACCCTTTAGTCTTATGTGGTAGAAAGTCGTCTTTTTATGGCGCGGCATGTTTACGTGGCAAAATACTTTTCAACTTTTTTTTATCATGTGGACTACTTTTATGTTTTATTAATTGTGATGCAACATTTTTTAAAATTTTCTGACAATTTGTTTTAGCAAGTTACTAGCGGTTTTGGACCAGACTGGACCAAAACGCAAAACATGAACAGATTGTCTGTTAAAACCGACGACTGTACCGAGAGATGTAGGATCAGACTGGTTCGAGTTCTGATTCGACTGGTTTAATACAGCCAAACGATTATTCACATCACTTAAAATTTAAATCCTAGCGGGTACCAAAACCAGCTTTTGACCAAGGTTACAAATCTGCCACAGAAGCAGTCTCAAAACCAAATAAAACCAAAAAAGTTGCATACAAAACGTAAGAGCTCAAAAAGCCTACAACCTACAGCCAAGCTTGTTTACATCCCTATTAGCCATGGCAAAATACTTTTGAACTTTTTTTTTATCATGTGGACTACTTTTATGTTTTACTAATTGTGATACAACATTTCTAAAAATTTTCTGACAATTTGTTTTAGCAAGTTACTAGTGGTTTGGACCAGACCGGACCAAAACGCAAAACATTAACAGATTGTTCGTTGTTAAAACCGACCACTGTACCTAGAGATGTAGGATCGGACTGGTTCGAGTTCTGATTTGACTGGTTTAATACAGCCAAACGATTATTCACATAACTTAAAATTTAAATCCTACCGGGTACCAAAACCAGCAGTTACAAATCTGCCACAGAAACAGTCTCAAAACCAAATAAAACCAAAAAAAGTTGCATACAAAACGGAAGAGCTCAAAATCTCAAATCAGACCGAAGCTCTTCACCAAAAGATTACTGGTTTGATACATAAAACAACACGAGTCATTTACAAAATTGTAAGCAACAACAGTACCAGTCCTGCAACAAACCCACCCGAGACCAGCCTTCTGTCAGCACCTCCGTAATACGGCTCGATCATGATCCCAAATCTGCAGGACCCGGTTGTAGGGTCGTCTTTCGTGACGGTTGAAACATTGGGGAACTTACAAGCCTCATCAAGCTGGTTATTTATCTGGTAATAACTGTTAAAAGCATACGAAACGTTCATTTTAGCATCCAAATCGCCACAAGAAGTTCCATACCCGAGACTCGTGCAATCCCCAAGTGCACACGCGTAACTAACCGACTGAGCTATCGACGGGTCATCCATCTTAACTGAATCCTTAAGAACACACCACTTCTTCTGTAGATATCTCACATTATGGGCGGGAATGAGGGCGCCGTTGGTTGTTGTTCCGAGGTTTAACGAGTATTTGGGCTGCCCGTCATAATAAAACACTCCCCAATGTCTTTCAAAGTTACCGGGTTGAATGCTCTTTTGGTCTTCATCAATCAAACTGAATAAATACGCCTCGATGGGCCCTTGTCTCATCGGTGTCCCTTTCCCGCCCGCTATATGAGTCATGAACCCTTGCATGAACCGTTGAGCATACTCATTGTTAGCGTTCCGGTCCCCATCACTAGGCCACCCGATCTCTCCTACTATGATTCCCATATTGGGAAACCCATTCTTTTGTAGGGCCCACACGAGGGTATCATAGTTAGCATCAAACATGTTGGTGTAGGTCGTCCCACCATCGTTCACGGGAGTAGCTTGACCATCAAAGAAAGCGTATTCAACCGGGAAATTTGAGTCAATATAAAGACTTATGAACGGGTAGATGTTGACTGTGAAAGGAGACCCGTTGTCATTCAAGAATTTGGTGATTTGGAAAATGTAGTCATGGATGTCAGCCCGGAAATCACCATTGGATGGGCCCCCAGTCAAGCCGCTAGAGTAGACATCAGCATTCTGGGGCACGGTGACTTTAACTTTGCCCCCGAGCCCAGCATTTACTAGAGCGCGTTGGATGTTTACGAGCGCTGGATAAGTGGTTCTCAAAAAAGATCCGTTATATGTTGCTAAGAATGGTTCATTTCCAACTGCCACATATCTGCAACGGTTCAAAAGTCAGGTCAAAGAGTACATAAGAGCCACTTCCATAGCTTAAAGGTTCCTACTTTTGTCAATCTAAAGGCCATCAAACTCATGATTTATATAGCAAATGGATTATAAATGATAATGACATAAAAGATATTCTTTCTTCTTTTTCAAAACAAAAAAACAGAGAACGTAAAATAACTTTTACCTTAATAAATAAAGTGTTAACGCCATAAAAAACCAACATGCTTTCTTATTTTACACTACTAACCAAATTCTAGTATTTTTAAGTCCTTCAACTTGATGCACGTCGGTTGCTAGCGTAATCATTACCATTGTAAAGGCTATACAAGTAACCTTTTGTAACGTGGATGTCATGTAGACTCTTTCGACAACATGAAACACAAATAGCCACCTCAGTATACATTACCTCATCAAATCTTGACACATAAAACAATTTCATAAGTTTGTGTACTTCATCAAATCCTAACATTTGTGCAACTTTGTGATGAGTAACAATGTTGGTATTTAATGATATTAACCTAAACTAAACTATAAATCAGAAGATTTCCATTTCAAGAACAACCAACCAACACAAGAATCATAGCTTATAAAACACAGAAATGAAAAAGTAACAACATAAAACTAACTACAAGTTTAGATCAATAAACTGCTGACCTGATGTCAACACTATTAGAAAGATGGGCTGAAACATTTTTTGAAACCCATTTTTCAGCAGCCTTTAAGTTACCCATGGTAGCAAGCATATCATTAGGGATTCCAATCATGACTTCAATTCCAGACTTACTCAGAGCTCTTAAAGCACCATAATCTGCATCAAAAAGCTTCACTTTTTGGATCCCATTATCCAAAAGCAACCTCACTACTGTTTCTGGAGGCAGTGGGTGAGAACACTGTGTTCCCCAATTAGCCCCAATCCCATTCACTGAGTCAACCCAACTCAGGAATGGAATCAACATAACTATCACACAAAGTTTGCAAACCCTTGTTGGGTTCCTCATAGTTATGCTCAAAGTTGAACAAGAAGTTGATAAGGTTACTTGAAACTTAAAAAGGTGTATTTTTTAAAAAAGTTTGTAGGTACCCAGATGGGGATAGTGCTTGGATATAGAAAAAACTAAAAACCCACAAAAATTTTAGCTAAAAACTAAGAAAAAGGATATCAAGATTCATAAATCCAAAAGAAAAACAGAAAGGAAAAAGTTAACAACTTTCAACTCAAGAACACTAACTGAGTGTGCAGATTTGGGTGCGAAAAGGAGGAATTAAACAAGAAAACTTGTGGAAAGATCTTCAAGTTGAGGACTTGATTTCTTGAAAGTGACTGTTGGCTTGAAGATGATTCCAAAGTTTCTTGCTTGAAAGATTTGGGTTGAACAATAAAGGAAAGCTGGTTGCAAATCTTGGGCAGCAATAAGCAGCATAAAAGATTATTTTAGGGTTAATGAGAAGAATACTAAGTTAATATAAAAGGACATAAAAGTTGCAAGAGGGCATCGGCTCTTGGTGAGGTGAAGTTAAAGCCTCACTTCATGTATCAGAACAAAAGGCTGTTGAGAGTGAGTGTGGTATAGGTCAGATAATTTTTTTTTATTTAATTTTGTTTTTTTTTAACGGCCAACTAATAAACGTCCAGCTGTTTGGAATAACCTAATTGTAAAAAGGCGACCTCGTGCGTCTGGATCG
>JARYGA010044551.1:2500-126373 GCA_030545235.1 Helianthus tuberosus
CACTAAACACACATATGGGCAAGTGCAGCCATCGTGAGCGTAGTATAGTGTTGGCAAGATACCGAGGTCGTCCAAGGACACAAGAGCTTTTAGTACCGGTTTATCCTCAACGTCTAATCAAATCAAAAGTTTGAAAAAGGTTTTTTTTTAAACTAGAAAAATAAAAAATAACTAAAATGCTGAAAAATAAAAATAAAAGAAAAAACAGATAGACAAGATGAATCACTTGGCTCCGACTCGTGTTTAGTGTAACCTTTGATTATTTCCGCACTTTTGCACTTTTTAAGAGATTATCTTAGTTATTGTAGTAGGCCCCTCTTTTGAAGGTGACGTTACCCTGAACCCAGTAGTTTGAGTCAGCAATGATACAATCCTAAAGGGTCGGATTATTGAAAGATAATTAATTAAGTTATTAATGCATATTATGGTAGGCCCCTCTTTTGGAGGTGACGTTACCCTCGGCTAAGTAGTCTGAGTCAGCAGGGATACAGTCCTAAGTAGCCGGGTTAAAGTATTAATAGTAGCTTACATATGAGGGGATCAAAGAGTTTGGACCCCCGCCATCCAATACCGGTGGGTATTGAAGGAGGTCCTACTAAATTTGACTCAGGTCCTTGCAGGATCTATACACTGAACAAGGCAAGACTCTTACCAAACCGTTCCCTTAACCCCCGACCAGGTAGCCAACATATCTCCATATAGACCGTGGAGATATGAATGGTGAAAATCTTTTATTTTATATGGACAGTAAAATAATGCCAAGACACCACGGACAAACGATAAGGAAGAATCACCTTCAACATAAGAAACTAGTTATTAAAGTCATTAATACATAACCAAGTAAAAAGTACGAAAAGATTAAAAATAAAAAGTATTACACTAGACACTTGTCTTCACCAAGTGATGTAAGAGACTTAGGCAAACATGGCCTTTGATTGTCAAGAACTCTTACGATCAATCTTGGATCCCGAGACGACTCACACACTCTACGATGGACAATGGATGATGGTGGTGGATGATGGTGTTGTGATGGTGGTGGGTGAAGTGTGAGAGAGGTGGTGTGCCAAGGGATGGTTTGCAAATGAGCCAAGCACCCCTATTTATAGCCTGAACAGCAGCCCGGGCACGGCCCCGTGTCCATTGGGCACGGCCCCGTGTCCACCTTCTTCTCTGTCTTCATTAATTGCAGTTTGTCTGCATTAGTTGACCACGCCCCCGTGTCCGCTGGGCACGCCCCCGTGTGCAGAAGCGTATCTCTACTATCAGGATTTCCCTAGATTCTGCGAATCTTAGAGTTGACCACGGCCCCGTGTCCGCTAAACACGACCCCGTGGTGGTTGATAGAAGCTTCTATAGCTTTGTCTTTTCTGCTGACACTTGGGCACGCCCCCGTGCTCATTGAGCACGGGGCGTGTTCATCCTTCTGTTCTCTTGTTTTGATTGGGAAGATGCTGCCGGGGAGGTCGGGCATGCCACCTTTGTTCCTTTTCTTGTATTTATGTTAGATTTAGCTGCCTTTTTGCTTCTTTTGTTCATTTGAGCTCATTTAATCCTAAAAATACAAAAGGAAGACAAAAACACACTTTTTCCAACATTAGTACTAAAAAAGGGTTAGTTTTATGCCACAATTGATGTAATTTATATGTTGCATTTTGTGCACATCAGTAATTCTACCCCTTCTTCATTCTTGGACCTCGTTTCTGAATATTGTGACTCTTCCATGCTGTGTCTCAGGAACCTTTTCAATACGGTCCGGATTGCTAGCTCCCGTGCATAATTTTGCTACAGATGATACACGAGGAATCTTTTTATGGTGGTTCTTCCTTCTAATGACCAACATATCTATGATTATTTTCTCCCAGATGAAGCAGCAGGCATCGGTCCGTAGAACCTATAAAAAAGAGATGGTTGTGGCGCGAAGTACTCTTGTGCACCTACGTCACTCGGCTCGCGCGCAACCCCGCCCCGTTATGTTATAGAATAATTGAGCTTCTTGCTGGGCTGGTTATTCAGAGCCAGCAATTGGCTGTCGGATTTCGTCCCGCAACTAGAATAAGATCGCTTCGGGGGTCACTGTGATGTGGCTGAATGTAGAGCAGCCCGCCTTTACAGCCTTTGATCAGTAGATTATTTAGAACTTCGGAAGATGGTCAAGGTAGCTGGTTGCATCCCTTTGGTCCTTCTTCGCGTCTCATCTTAACATCTCAATATCCCAAGCTCAGTCTCTCGAGCAGCGTCTTGAGTCTTGGTGGACTGAGACTCTTTGCTCCCAGTATTCTTTTTTACGCAATTCTGTTGCTTTATTTATCCTATGGGAAGTTTGGAAAGACCGCAATTCCATTATTCATGACAATGTAAAGCTCAATATAGTGAAAACGAGACAGAAAATTTGGAAGTGGCTGCTTGACACTGTGGTTCTTTTCCACCCGGCTGGGTTTTCATGATCAATCTTGCCTTCCTCTGCTGCCCCGGGAGAGTGAGTTTGTATGCCTGTTGGGTCTTTTCCTGGCTTTCTCACTAGGCAAATTCTCAAGTCGATGCTCATATAACTGCATTTTGATACTCTCACTTTTCCCTTCGATGAGCTGATCTTTCATTGCAAAAGTGATAGCTTATATAACTGCATTTTGATACTTTTTTGAAGACGAGAAAGAGTTAGCAAAAGCACTTTTCATCTTCGTCACTTCGGGATGGGGGGGGGGTGCTACCCTATCTCTCGAGTAGTAAGAGTATGTGAAGCCTCCTACTACTAAAAAAAGAAGTATACTACTTCGTAAGGTGCCAGCCAGTTAGTTATACCCTTTCAATAAAAAAGTTTAGTAAGTCAGTTTTCTCTTTCGCTTTCAATAAAGAAGTAAGAAAGTTCGACCTTTGTCGGCTAGCAAGTTTTGGTAACACAGGTATGGCTCCGTCCGAGGAGCGGTTATTGGGTAGGTAGTAAGTAGACCAATCGACGGTACTACCCCTCGCGAGTAGCGACTGATTGGAGCTCCGTTAAGGCAGGTCATGGCGATCCCATTGGCTTTGGGGGTTAAAACCTTAAGACTTTTCCTGTCCTTGATGACCAACCATAAGACTGAATTACCTGGGATGCATGTGCCCATAAGAAATCGCGGAGCCACCCATTAATAGTAATAGAACTCTGCGCAAAGTTTCCTCCCGTGATATGAGTTACTACTCCTTGATCGCTTATACTGCCCCAAACATCTGACTGCATTTTCCAACTGAAATGAAATATGCCTACTGAAATTGAATTGTACATCCAGAATAGTCCTAAGAAGACATGGTCCCAAGTTGATACTTGACATGTCCCCCCCCCTTCCAGGCCCATCACAAGGAAAACGAAACCCAAGATTTGCTTTATCCGGTATCAAACGGGAGCTACGAGAAAATAGAACACCTTTCACTGTATCAGAAAAAGGAAGCAAACAAAGCTTATCAGTGAACATGGCCGATAGCGCCCCCAGACTCGCTACTTCGCCTTCTTCGGTTGACTGATTCCTAGCCCGGGATGACATCTACTCACTAACCAAGCCTATGGCTACATGAACTCCATCCATTCGTCAAACCTCATTCTCATTATAAACTGGGGCTACGACCCAGTTGTACACTCCCTTCGTTCTACAAACCCTTGTTGATTCTGAACTTCGTTCTACGAACCCAGTTTTTGTTCGCGACCAGGAAGGTTAGGAAGCCACTCCACTTTCCTGATCAATACCCGCCTTCTTGTCCTTAGAGCTGTTCCCTTTGTTCCATCTAACTCTCGCTGGGGTAGTCCGAACTATAATGCTTATAAAAAGTAAAGGGTAACCAATCTTAAAGCTTTTTACAAAAATGTCTACTCCCACTCAGAATCCACTAAGTTACCTAGAATCCATTCATTAGATGAAAAGAGATCCCTTATTTTTTTAGAAAAGACCTTATGCCCGGTCTAAATATAAGTACGGCAACTTCTACCCGGTATGGACTAACTTCCTCTTTTAGCTTGACCGCCTTCGATCATTATCGAAAGGTAGACGGGTATACCCCTATTATGCACACGTGTATACTAAACCAAATAAAAGTGGAAAGCCTCTATACTAACGAGCATGTACTGGACAAGGATGGGGCTAGCTAAGCCCGCGAAACTTAAAACTTGGGTAAAGCTTTATCCAAAGTTGAACCCGCCACTTTAGGAATTGTATCCCCGCAAAATACAACCCCCCTGTGAATCTCTACCGAGATTCCATCTGTGTCCACCCGGACGATAGAGTTGACTCCGTTTCCCGTCATGCAAAAAACACCGCTTCATTTTGGTAATGTTTAAAGTACTTACTGACGGTGGCTGAGTTACTTCCCATGAGTTTCGCATTGAATCTTGTTCAAGCCCCAAACAGATGATTTTCAGGATTGATGCTAACGGACGATTAACCCCGCTAGAATCTCTAAAGCTACTGGATCGCGAATTATGGAGCAGATACCGGTTCCAGAGGTTCCAGACACTTTTGATACTCGCTCTAAGATCACACTCTAGTGATTTCGAGTATCATCTACGAAATTACGAGTTTCTAGTTTTATAAAATAGATAACTGCTACAATCTCTCCGAGGAGAGGCGGCTCTTTATAGAGCTGAAAGCAGTGAGTTGCGAGGGCCGCTATTCCTGACTTTAACCTTTTTAGGTGCTCTCTCTCTTAAGTCATGTTATTTTGGGATTTCAACTAAAAGTAAAAAAAGGTCGATCTTTTTTTAGGGAAGGGAGACGTACCCTCGACTGCAGTCGAGACTCATGATAGAAACGAGGGGTGGCGGAGCACCCCGATAATGATAGCTGCAGTTTTGAGTTCTCAAAACAACAAGATCGACATTTTGAGATTTAAAAACAATGGTGTAGCATTTCTGTTTTTATGTCTCAAAACAACTTTCTTTGCCGTCTGTTGTCAGAGTACAAGGAACTCTGACAGCTTGTTGAGGGAACAAAAGAATTCTATGACCATCTTGACTTAAGAAAGAATGATTTCTTTCATGATCAATATAGGGTACCATTTGAGACCTGTTTAAAAACTGTTTGAAAGGCCGTAAATCATCAATAAATAAGTAATACATCATAATTAAATACCACCCCCAGAACACAGAACCAATTAAGCCATCCCGAGGGTCAAACTCTGCTTTGATCCACCACCGGTATCCCTTTAGGAGTAGTCTTTGAAGTTTTTTCAGGCTGTTGGAAGCTGGTTTGTTACCAGCCCGCCTACGATTGAATTGAAAAAACCTCTCCGGGAAAGGGAGGAAGGGGAACCCTTCCGAGCGATCTTCTCTGCCATAGAATACTCCCGAAGGGGTATTCGGTTAAGGCAGCCCTTTCCAAAAAAATCGGAAAATTTTCCTTTCCATTAGGAAGGGAAAAAAGCGCTTCTGTCCCTTGTCCTAGACTACTCCTATTGGGCTTATGATACCGTATGGAGCCATCAGTCTTCGTCCGACATGCGCAAGAGCACTTTGCTCTCTTAAGATCGTCCACCGTAAAACGACGCGCGGCCAGGAAGGTTAGGAAGCCACTCCACTTTCCTGATCAATACCCGCCTTCTTGTCCTTAGAGCTGTTCCCTTTGTTCTATCTAACTCTCGCTGGGGTAGTCCGAACTATAATGCTTATAAAAAGTAAAGGGTAACCAATCTTAAAGCTTTTTACAAAAATGTCTACTCCCACTCAGAATCCACTAAGTTACCTAGAATCCATTCATTAGATGAAAAGAGATCCCTTATATTTTTAGAAAAGACCTTATGCCCGGTCTAAATATAAGTACGGCAACTTCTACCCGGTATTGACTAACTTCCTCTTTTAGCTTGACCGCCTTCGAGCATTATCGAAAGGTAGACAGGTATACCCCTGTTATACACGCGTGTATACTAAACCGAATAAAAGTGGAAAGCCTCTATACTAACGAGCATGTACTGGACAAGGATGGGGCTAGCTAAGCCAGCGAAACTTAAAACTTGGGTAAAGCTTTATCCAAAGTTGAACCCGCCACTTTAGGAATTGTATCCCCGCAAAATACAACCCCCCTGTGAATCTCTACCGAGATTCCATCTGTGTCCACCCGGACGATAGAGTTGGCTCCATCTCCCGTCATGCAAAAACACCGCTTCATTTTGGTAATGTTTAAAGTACTTACTGACGGTGGCTGAGTTACTCCCCATGAGTTTCGCATTGAATCTTGTTCAAGCCCCAAACAGATGATTTTCAGGATTGATGCTAACGGACGATTAACCCCGCTAGAATCTCTAAAGCTACTGGATCGCGAATTATGGAGCAGATACCGGTTCCAGAGGTTCCAGACACTTTTGATACTCGCTCTAAGATCACACTCTAGTGATTTCGAGTATCATCTACGAAATTACGAGTTTCTAGTTTTATAAAATAGATAACTGCTACAATCTCTCTGGGGAGAGGCGGCTCTTTATAGAGCTAAAAGCAGTGAGTTCCGAGGGCCGTTATTCCTGACTTTAACCTTTTTAGGTGCTCTCTCTCTTCTGTCATGTTATTTTGGGATTTCAATTAAAAGTAAAAAAAGGTCGATCTTTTTTTAGGGAAGGGAGACGTACCCTCGACTGCAGTCGAGACTCATGATGGAAACGAGGGGTGGCGGAGCACCCCGATAATGATAGCTGCAGTTTTGAGTTCTCAAAACAACAAGATCGACATTTTGAGATTTAAAAACAATGGTGTAGCATTTCTGTTTTTATGTCTCAAAACAGCTTTCTTTGCCGTCTGTTGTCAGAGTACAAGGGACTCTGACAGCTTGTTGAGGGAACAAAAGAATTCTATGACCATCTTGACTTAAGACAGAATGATTTCTTTCAAGATCAATATAGGGTACCATTTGAGACCTGTTTAAAAACTGTTTGAAAGGCCGTAAATCATCAATAAATAAGTAATACATCATAATTAAATACCACCCTCGGAACACAGAACCAATTCAAGCCCTTCCAAGGGTCAAACTCTGCTTTGATCCACCACCGGTATCCCTTTAGGAGTAGTCTTTGAAGTTTTTTCAGGCTGTTGGAAGCTGGTTTGTTACCAGCCCGCCTACGATTGAATTGAAAAAACCTCTCCGGGAAAGGGAGACTAATGGGTTGAAGGCGGTGAGGCATGGTCAGAGTGTAGGTTCGAATCCTGCCACCTTTCTTGTGGATCATCCTGAAACCACAGTATGATGGGAATAACAAAGCATCAATTTTGAAATGAGCACGTCAATATATGAATTGTTTCATTATTCGTTATTTCCGGGTCTTTTCGTTGCATTCACTTACAACAAGAAAGAACCACCAGTGTTTGGTGCAGCACCTGCATTTTGGTGCATTCTTCTTTCTTTCCTCGGTCTTCCGTTCCGTCATATTCCTAATAACTTATCCAATGACAACGAATTAATCGCAAGTGCACCTTTCTTTTATCACAGGGACATGGTCTAATCATAAGGGTAGTATTTTATCATGGTGTCGGATCCTAAGTTTTTATGGATTCCTTCTTTGTTACCGGGGTCGACCCCAAAGCCATAATGTCTCAAAACGAGGAGGCCATAGTGTAACACCCCAAAACTTGTTTAGTATAATAATAAGTGAAAATAAACAAATAATTTAACATAGTAATGAAATATGACAAAAATGATAAGTTAGTTTATGGGAAAGCCTAAGTTGAACACTCTTTCTAAGTGGGAGGGTTCAATGTGTAAGTAATAAACTAAATGTTTTAATTAATAAACAAAAATTAAAACCAAACACCCACATCTGGGTTCTGGTCGATCGAGCAAGAGAGCAGGGAAAGGGGGGTGAAACCCTAACTACAAGAAATCAAGAATTGAAGCCAAATTCATAAGATAATCCAGTGCATGAGCCCTCCTTTCGAAAATCTAACCCTAATTAGTGAAGTGGTAAGTTTAATTTTCTGAATTTGATGATTTGTAGAATGAGGGGTTTAACCCAATCTCGAATTTGGTGTCTAAATGTGAGAAACCTGAGTTAGGGTTACCTTCTAGAACAAGAATCATGTTTGATTCTACGTTATTTGAAAGATTTTAGTAAAAACCCATTTTATGAAATTGTGATATGAAAAGGATGATCAAAGTGATTATAGATATGTGAAATCTTGAAGTATGATGATGTTGTAATGCTTGAATTATAGAAAATTTATCTAGGGTAAGTAAAGTTATGAACAAGGATCGATTGTGGATGAACTTTAAGATGAACTAGTGGAAATTCATGCCTTATATGTTTGTAAAAAAATGCTTGTAATTATGATGAACACCAAGTGTTTGATGAAATGCTTAAAAGAATAATGTGTATGATTTGAAAGATGAATGAATGAGATGTTGGTGTACCAAATAAACGAATGAATGTGTGATTATAGGCGTGAAGGAGGAAGGTTCCAATACTAGGAACTCGGAAGGTTCACAAGATCGAGGTACATTAGTATACACCTTATTTCTATTATGTTAACATATGTATAATAGACTCAATTGTATTATGTTGATATGTTGAAATCGTAAAAATTGAAATCTATGATTGTTTTGAAGTAAAGTTAGATCCGTCATAAACGGATGTTGAGAAATGAATAAGATGCGAAAGATAAAGCATCATATCCGGTTCTTTCTAGTCGAACCGGGTATGGGAGGTTAAGTATGTAACGAATGAAAGTTTACTCGATCTGTCTTCTCGGATTGAGGTGTAAGTACATGTAGAGAATATATTCGTTCATCATGAATGAATCGAATGAAAGTTATAGTAACAATACTAATACCCGTCGTTAACGGGTATGTTAAGAAAAGAATGTTAGTCTCTACATTGAGACGAGTACGTAATGAACCGTCTAACGGTTGGTAATGTGTGGAAAGATGTAAGGCCGCGATTGTGATTAATCGGGTTATTAGTTAATCATGTTAGTGATGGAATGCTAACTTCTTTCGTTTATGTTGAATGTAGGTAAATCCTCAGTTTAGGCAACTTGGCATTTTGGAGCGAGCATATGCACACTTTATGACCATCTAACGCTTCCGCTAGTCCGTATTAATGTTTTGGGTTAAAATGCTTGTTTTGTACGACTTGTTAGTAGTCACACTTTTTAACACTTGATGTCTTTGGTTTTTAGTCGTATCTTGTCAAACGGTTGTTGAATTTTATTTGTTTAGTTTATGGTTAAAACAGGGGTATACTCGTTTTATGGACGGGTCATGCCCAAATTTTGTTAAAATGGTGCATTGGTAATATTACCTAATTACGGTAAAGAGATTAGAAGAATCAAAAGTTCAAAATTTTAGTGTCTAGACTCGTCATTTTTATTAGACTTATATGCGGGCCTTACACATAGAGAAAGTCTTTTTTATTCCTTTGTCTCGAACTTCGTGAAGAACTCCATTCTATCTCTCCCCAGTTACTTCCTTCTAGTTTCTATAATTCTATCAACGAAGTATTCAGTTGTTGGGTGGTATTGCAATGTGTTGACAAGACTCTTTTTTGTTGCCAAATCAAACTTTGTTGGTCAACTCGACGTTGTAATTATAAAAAAATCGTAGTATGATATTATCATAAGAATTAGATCAAACTGAAAGTAGGATGCTTTCATAGAACTTAAGTGGTCACCTCAATATCCTATTTTTTTCATACAATTTAAGTTTACCTCTAAAATCCGTCGAACTCTATCATTAGAGTGCTAAATTATCATCTATATTTTCGAGAATTTTATCGAATTAGAGTAACAAAATTTCTAAGTGTCCAATGAAAATCATCTAAACCTTTTTCCCCCTCAAGTCACTTAACTATTATTAATTGCCCTAATCTTTTTTGTTTTTATTTTTTTGTAAGTGTTTAACTTTTCTTTTTTAATAATTATGTGAGGCAAACAAAAAATATATATAAATTTTGATTACTATATTTGATTAAGTAACATGAGGTAGGAATAACAGTGAAGAAAAAAAATCCACTAAATTATAATAAAGTTTCATATTATCCAATTTAAGTCAAATTGATAAAAAAATAATTACGTAATTATATATATATGTATATATATATGTGTGTTTTATTTGATTCACTTATTTTTTAAGTAACAATAATAAAAAAATAATTACACCTAATCTAAACACTTTTTAAAAGTTGAGTGAATTTAAAAATAAAGGGAAATTGGATTTAAATAATCCGAACTTTCACCTGTTGGCCAATAACACTCCGAACTTTCAGTTTGGCCAGCAGCACTCTCAACTTTCATCCTATTTTCCCAAAACACTCCCAAAACACCTCAGCAACACATATTTACAGAGATAAAAGTTAGTTTGGGAGTGTTTTGGGAAAATATGATGAAAGTTGAGAGTGCTGCTGGCCAAACTGAAAGTTCGGAGTGTTATTGGCCAACAGGTGAAAGTTCGGATTATTTAAATCCAATTTCCCAAAAATAAAAAGAAACTTTGTGTAATTTTAACGGGACACTTAGAAAACATAGTTACCATATATTATGTGAATTTAACCCTTTTAATTTTTTTGTCAAATTTGTTTTTTTTAACGACAAATATTACCTACTCTACTTTAAAAACCAATTATACTAAAATAATCCTCACATGCCTAAATTTGAACGTAAGATCTCTCTTGATCTAAGAGGCATTTGTCTCTGTTAAATATTGGGATAACCCAACATTAATAGTTTTTATCAAATTGTCATTTATTTTTATAGGTAAATATTTTATAAATACTCAAATATTTAACAAAATGCAACCAATACATATTTGGAAGTCAAGCTGAACCATTTGACACATATTTGGAAGTCATGATTACTAAACATGATTTACATTTCAATGAACTTTTAGGAATTAGAGTTAAGCTGATAAGTTAAGCTGAACCATTTGACACATGAACATGGATAGGAAATAATTTGCAATAAGGCACTTCTTCAATATCAGCCTTCCTGTTTGAACAAAAGTACATGCATACAATTACACAAATACAATTGCACACCATCTGGTGATCTTACTCAATCGATCTCATGCATTGATTAGGTATTTTACCTTTTTGTGTGGAAACAGATAAAGCGGAAATACGTATTAGTATACTCTAATATCATAGTTAATGCACACTAATTGAAAATGTTTAAACCTACAAAAACATGTTTTAAAGATCCTTGTAGAGCTCAAAAGCGAGAAGAAAAGGCCTAACATGAGCAAGAAGTTCATGTCAAGTAAGCCAAGGAGTGACTGCCTAGTGAACCAAACAAGGCGTTACTTTCCAACACCTTAAGGTGTGATTAGGCAAGTCATCCTTGGCTACCAAACAAAAACTCTTCCCTTCATGTAAGAACTTCTCTTCGAGTTATGTTATCAGACATGGTGTGAAAAAATACAAGCAAAACTTCCTATTTATAGCCCTATGTTAACTAAGTGGCTAATGGAGCCACATGATTCTTTTCCTTATACATTTAGTTTTAAACTTCCTATCATTATTAGCAAATTTAAGAGAATAAATATATTGCTACCGTTGTTCTTTGGTCAGTGGCCAAAAATCTAGCATGTGAGTTGACTTAGGCTAGTTGATGCCTCCTTGAAAGATTAGCTGAAATATTCTGTAAGTTCCCATTTTGTAAATTATGCTCTAGAAGACTCGTTGGGTCAATGGATGTATTTGGAATCACAAGCAGTCCATTTTACATTCAGGCTGAAGTTTGACTTTTAGTACATATGCAACATGTCTTCGATGCTTTGGAACAAAGTTAGCATATTTTTTTGAGGATTTTCAGATTTCTTTTACAATGTTGAAGGGGTATGGTCCCAGATCTTGCGCCAGGTTTAGGCGCAAGTGACCATCACCCGGTTTACTTTGCCACTCGACTAAAAACATGCTTCAGTCCCGCGCAAGCTTGCAGGGCGCGCACAGACAACATCAGACGAGGAACCATTGAACTTTTGTACATGCAACTTTATGCCCCTACAACTTTGGTTACAACTTGTGACTTCTTGTTGTTGCAATATACTTTCGTTACTGAAGATGGTAGTCTAGTGGTCTGTGAAAGATCACTAACAAACACCCAGAATGGTCCAAGCATACCATCTGTACCTGAAGGGGTATGGTCCCAGATCTTGCGCCAGGCTTAGGTGCAAGTGACCATCACCCAGTTTACTCTGCCACTTGGCTAAAAACATGCTTCAGTCCCGTGCAAGCCTGCAGGGCGCGCGCGAACAACATTAGACGATGGAACCTTCTCTTGACTTCTAGTTGAGTAGTTAATGAGGATGTGTTGTTTTGTACTGTGAAACTCATCCAACACATGCTACGGTCTTGCGCAACCCTACAGGGCGCACACGCAAGGGCAACATCTTATTACGATGCAAGTGGAATCGCCACTTTGACTTCTGTGACCAACCATCAAGTGGCACACCCCGACACTAACAATAACGGTCAGTTGACCGTGTAATACGCAGCTACCCGATCCACTAGCAGAGCTTCCACTTGCATAAAGCTGATGAACAGACTGACAATCAAAGCTAACAGGCCACGTGGCGGCTTCTCCTTCGTGCGCCTGACCCAACAGGACACATGGAGACACCTCCACCGTGCGCCTGACACTTCTACAGCCTGCACACCTAGACAGACCAGTGGATAAGCTGCAAGTTGTCAGTCAGGCCCAAGGCCCATCAGAAGGCCCATTGGTCTCTCTCCTTCACTCTTCGGCTATAAATACCAGACTTCGAACCAGGTTTGAGGTAATGCTAATCTGCTCTCTCACATCACTACCTAATCACTTGTCTTATTTCCTAAGCGAGTACTGATTCTCACACCGGAGGGTGGTAACAAGGAGCAACCCCCACCTCATTCTCCTTGTTGAGAGTCACGGTGTTTCATTGCGTAGGTGACAGATACATGATCAACCAGTCATCGATCGAGGAAAGAAGAGATTAACCCTATCTTGACGAGACTCGACCCGTGGACTAACCACCTGGTTAACCACTGTTTCTTCATTGGCGTCCACCGCTATTTTTACAAGCATTATCATCTTTTCTTTTCCAGAATCATGACTGATCATCACACCATTGTCAACACAGACAGAGAGCCCTACGTTCCAGTCCCGATCGACCAGACGGAAAATGCTCCCCGTAACAAACGACGGGTTACATCGGAACATCCGCTCAGGCGGGGAACGTATCGGCGAATCCGCCAAATATTCCCCAGTTAGCGTCAATTACACTAGAGGGGGAGGATCCTCTCTCCTGGTTCTTAAAACAACAAGCTGATTTGAATGTAGTGTATGCCCAACTCTGCGCCGGGACGCAGCAGATCGTACAGCGTACACCTGCACCAATTGCACCAACGCCTCGGGTTCTTCAATACGAGACACTACCCCCAAAGCAGCATGCGCCTAGAGACAGGCGCGAAGAACATGGTGACTCGTATATAAGTCAACATACGTTACAAGAAGGGGATTCAACTAATGGATCCCGGGCGAGAGCCTCAGCGCGCCATAGGCTGAGGACACCAAGGCAACATCGGCGGGAGTCCGACAACCGCCGTGGGTCTGACGTACATTGCCGTCTTGGGCCACCCCCAATGACGATATAGACGACATGTCCGATCCTGAAGACTCCACCTATTATGCGGAGTCCCACAACGTTTTTAGCCGGTTAGATAACGACCGGGACGCATACAGAAATGCGCAACCACGCATAACTTATGATCGTGCAACGAGGCACGATTACAGTTCGGTTTACCGACTGAAGTCTGCAGCTGGCAGTTCCAAGTTCATAAAAGGAATTGCCCTAGCACCACTAACACGATCAAAACTTCCACCAAGTGTGGGAAAATACAATGGGTTGACAGACCTAGATGACCATATTGGTATGTTCACCAGTGTCGGCCTCGTTGGCGGCTGGACGCAACCACTATGGTGCCATCTTTTTATCCAGACCCTTACTAGCAATCCAAGGGCCTGGTTTGACAGTTTACCAGTGGGCTCACTGGTATCGCATGAAGATTTGCAAGAACAATTTCTTGCGCACTTCAGCCAACAAAGGCGACACGTCCGAGATACGACGGGCGTTATGATGATCTGGCACAGGAACAACAAAGGCTTGGAGGCCTTCATTACCAGATTTAACAAAGAATGCCTCGAGATCGACGAGGTATCCGTCGCGCTAGCACGCGCACATTTCTGTTATGCCGTCAGGCATGACGAAATGATCAAGACGATTTCTGGTAAGGAGGGCTAACCAAAGAAATGGGACGACGTTATGACGGCATCCAAAACGTTCGCCCAAACAGAGCGCTCATTACTTCAAAACAAAGACAAAGATTGCACTTCGTATGCTAGCCTGCATTCTTCAAGACAAGAATCATCAAGGCGCAACAACAGCAAGCACAACAAGAACTCGTGGACGCGCGACCATGAGTCCATATCATATGATACGTATGGGTCCCAAGCGGACACCAGATCTACAATCAACAACCATCGGGATCATCGGACAATGAAGAAAGAGAATCAGGACCGACAATGGACCGATCTCACCAAATCACCAAAAGACATTCTTCTAACTGAAGAATGTAACTTTAAACCCACAACACCGATGAAAAATAAGAAGGGGCAATGTAACTTATTTTAAAAAAAAAAATATATTTAAAAAAATTAATAATTTAGAATGTAGGATAAGTTAGAGATGTGTAGGATAAATTACGAGTTGTGTATAATAAATTTCGATATGTGTAGGATACATTTCAATATGTGTATGATAAATTTTGAAATGTGTAGAATAAATTTTGATGTGTGTAGAAAATTTTTTATGGTAGAGGATGATAGTCTTTATGATTAATTAATTAGTCAAAGATAATAATAAATAAGATGAAAAAAAGTATTTGATGTTTTACAATTTTACCCTTTTTTTCTTTTTCTTCTCAATTATTTTTTCTTCTCAAATGAATCTCCCCTATACATATAATCAGTTAAATACATAGTATGAATTATATTTAGTAGATAAAATTTAAAGGAGGATGTTTTTAACTTTAAGTAGGTGGTAATAGTGAAGAAAATAGATTTACTGAATAATAACCAAATTTTAAGATTACTTAAGTCAAACTTAAAAAAGTAATAAACTATTAATCATAAATTATTAAGATCTAAAAAAACTTATCATAATATTTTGGGGAAAGTGAATATGGGGCTGATGCACACCTAAGCTTAGATGTAAAACCACTCAAACCTACGTCGTTTTGATTAATTTATCTCATAACTAAATCTTAAAACAATTAATCATTAACACTAACCTTGACTGCTTTCACTGAAATTGAATTACAGTGGAAATAATAGAAACCAAACTCTATAATGGCGGGTTTTCGAATGAAATCCTTTCCGAAACTGTAGATACCAATTCAATAGAAAACTGTGTATATTCTTGTGAATTAGGAATTCCATATATATGGTTGTGCCCAATCAAAATCAATTTAACTGAAAAGGGTTCTATGGCTCTGCCCAATCAATTTAATTAAAAACTATTAATTTTTTCTTATGATATGGGATTTCGATACACTGTCTGTGCTACCAATTCAATTAACAACTATGGAATAATTTTGTGACTTGGAAATTCCATATCTATTGTTGCACAACATCGAACTAATATAAATTTATCATTTTATTCGCCTTCCTGTTTCCCTTGAATTTAATTTAGGGTTTGGTTTTTAACTGTTTGAAGAAACAGTGATTCGAATGATCGGAGTCAATCGAACCAAGGGTGTAGTTCTGCATAAAAGGGGTGCGTCCTCTCGTTCGATTCGAGGTTAAACTGGGTTTCTTCTCCGATGATATCTGCAAAACGAACAGCCGTTAGACTCGCCACAGGGAGAATGGGGGTTCTCTCCGTGACCACCCTCCTGCGTGAGAATAAGTACAGATCTCAATGAAGAAGAAGAAGTAGTGAAAGTGAAGTGAATGTGACTTAGGAAATCATACCTGACCTGTCTTATTTATAGCTGGATTTAGGCGGGAAAAACCTGTTGACGGAGATAATAACGGAAGGCATTTTCCGTAAGCGGTTATGCCCTTTTCCGTTGATCATTAACATCCGTTCAAGCACACGGATCGTGAATGTGATCAATGGCTGTGGAGATGCCACGTGGAAAGTGGGTTTGTATGGATCTTTCTCCAAGTTGGTGCCATCATCGTGACTTAGATGAACGTTTAGGATTAAGCCATGTCACCATTCGGTTGTAACTGAATGGTGGTGCACGATGAAGTCTTCCAGAAGGTCCACAGCTGTAACCCTTTATGCTTCTGCCACGTGTCAATTCTGTTATAACAGAAAGGGACACTTTTGCTTAAGTCTTGGTTCCTGGCGCGCAGAGATGTTTGAGTTCCTATCTTCAAGTCTAACTGTACCCTTACGCGAGTCCGCGCATGGGTATTAGTTGAATGTTAGTTTTGTTCTCTCTCTGGCGCACGGTTATCGAAGGTTGTTTTCTTCTACATCTTTGTTTAGAACCGGTGCGCAGCCGCGCAGGGTTCTGTAAAAGATGTTTATGTGATGGGGTTATGGTATGGTCTTTTGTGTCTGCGCAAGGTTTTTTGGGACCATACCCCTTCACTGTTTTATTGTTTATGCATCTCATCGAAAGCAAAAACTAGTTTTAGTTCGTAGTTACTTTTTAGTTTTGAAATAAATTAATCAAAACAACGTAATTTTTGAAAGGTTTTATATCTAAGCTTAGGTGTGCAACAGCCCCATATTCACTTTTCCCTAATATTTTATATATGTTTTGTTTGCCTCACTTAAATTATAAAAAAAAGTAAAATGCAATTTGGCTCTTTGAAGTTTGGTCTAGATTGTCGCCTCTCTCCCTCACTTTTAGTTTTTGCTATCTGAAACGCTAATATTGTTATATCATTGCCTTCTGCCCCCGAACGTTAGTCGGCTGTTACGTTGACCGTTAGATTTAGGCGCAATTTGGTCTTTTCACATCCAAAGCTTCCTACACTTGCCACCTCCCTTATCTTTTCACCCTTACCCTCCCTTATCCTACACTTGCCACCTCCCTTGGTCTTTTCACCCCATTCTTCATTTCTCCCCTTCTTCTTCACCGGAGACCAACAATGTCCGGCGATTCAGCAGCTCCTCTTCACAACGAACAGATAATGGAATCACTGTCGATTTTCACAACGAACACGTCCATGGTACGTATATCAAGCACATTTTATATATACATTTTATATATTGATCAATTTCCTTAAGATTGGAGTAACAGTAACGAAAAATATTCACTGAACTATATCAACTTTCATAATCATTCAATTTAAGTCAGTTTGGAAAAAGTATCACAAAATAGTAATCAAGATTCATATACATGTTTCATTTGTCTTACTTTTTTAAGCAATACTTTGAAAATGTGGTTACTTTGAAATTAGCTCTTTTAGTTTTCATCAAATTGTCATTTATTTTTATATGTAACTTTTTTTTTATAAAACGCCCTGCTTGCGGTATGCGCATATAATGTATATATGTGTGGGTGCTCGCGGGGAAAAAGTGAAAGTGCATTAATTTTAACGTTATTTTACTAATTTCGTGAAAATAACGTTAAAAGATAGGATGGTTAATCATGCATCATGTGGTGGCGTTGATAGCCGAAAGACAAGAGGCCGGTACATGCACTAATCGACAGTTGTCTCAATTGCTGAGTGTTATGTGCCTTATGTCCAAGGCTTGATGTAAAACTACTATTGAGCTGGGGGTCTCACTGGAAGCAGCCTCTCTATTCCTACGGGGTAGAGGTAAGGCTGTCTACATCTTACCCTCCTCAAACCCTACCTTAGCTTTGCTATTGGTGGGATTTACTGAGTATGATGTTGATGATGTAACTTTCTTTATAAACACTAAGAAATAATACTATATGATTATGATTTACATTTCAATGAATTTTAAGGATTTACATGTAAAAAATAACATGCTAAGTTAAGTTGAACCATTTGACACATGCACATGGATAGGAAATAATTTACAATGAGGCACTTCCTCAACACCCGCTATTTGGTTTGAACAAAAATGCATGCATACAATAATTATACAAGTGCACTATCTAGTATTAGATATTTTACTTTTTATGGGGAA
This sequence comes from Helianthus tuberosus, assembly GCA_030545235.1. Classification (NCBI taxonomy): domain Eukaryota; kingdom Viridiplantae; phylum Streptophyta; class Magnoliopsida; order Asterales; family Asteraceae; genus Helianthus; species Helianthus tuberosus. Next base: position 20,593 of record JARYGA010044551.1, read on the forward strand.
ACAAATAATTCAATTAACAGGAACAAAAAGCTACGTGCATGGATGGTTTAATTACAAGTAAAGGAAGAGTAAAGAAAAAGAAATGCGAAGAAAAAAAGATAAGGAGTGAAATATATGATAGTACGCTCTGATGTAGGATCCTGTACATTAATCCAGAAGTATGAGAAGTGTATTATAACACTATATATAACACTATATAACACTATATAAATACCGTATAACACTATGTAACCCCATATAACACTATCTAACACTATATAACACTATATAACAAATATAACACTATACGTCTATCATAGACATGCTATCCGACAAAATATAGTGTTATATTTGTTATATAGTGTTACATAGTGTTATATGGTGTTATATAGTGTTATACGGTGTTTATATAGTGTAATATAACGTTATATATAGTGTTATAATACACTTCTCACACTTCTGGATTAATGTACAGGATCCCTACCCAGTATGCTCTTATAGTTAATTTACATAGTAGTTAGCAAATGTTTCAACTTTCAACCTACAAACACATGTTGTTAAGATCCTTGTAGAGCTCAAAAGCGAGAAGAAAAAGCCTAACATGAGCAAGAAGTTTGTGTCAAGTTAGCCAAGGAGCGACTGCCTAGTGAACCAAACAAGGCGTTACTTCCAACACCTTGAGGTGTGATTAGGCAAGTCATCCTTGGCTACCAAACAAGAACTCTTCCATTCATGTAAGAACTTCTCTTCGAGTTATGTTATTAGATATGGTGTGAAAATATAATAGCAAAACTTCCTATTTATAGCCTATGTTAATAGAGTGGCCAATGGAACCACATTATTCTTTTCCTTATAAATTTGGTTTTAAACCTTCTACCATTATCAACATCTTTAAAAGAATAATCGTAAATATAATACCGTGTTCTTCAGTCTGTGGCCAAAAATCTAGCATGTGAGTTGACTTAGGCTAGTTGATGCCTCCTTGAAAGATTAGCTGAAATATTCTTTAGTTCCCATTTTGTAAATTATACTCCAGAAGACTCATTGGGTCAATGAATGTATTTGGAATCACAGCACTCCATGTTACATTTCAGGCTAAAGTTTGACTTTTGATACATATATGCAACATGCCATCCATGCTTTGGAACAAAGTTTTCTGCAGATTTCATAATGGTTTTCTGATTTATTTCACAAAGTCAAAGAATTCTATTATGCTTTTTCATACACATACCGATTGGAACATATTCTACTTGTATTAAATAAAGTTGGGCCTGGTCTATTCGCACACGGCCTTAGTCTTTTTGCACACTCGAAGCGCCCCGCTATGGCCAAAGCGGGGCGCTTTGAGTGTGCAAAAAGACAAAAAGTGTTGGCTGTAATTTGTGTTGTTTTTTTTTTGAAATAGGTGGGATGTGGGTTAGTTTGGTAGTGTTTTTTGGAGGAAAAAATTGTATTTGAGTTTTATAATACGTTGTTTTATAATTACGTTTTTTTACGTCATTATTTTTATAGAACGTATATAATATAAGTGCGTCTTTATAAACTGTTAACCTAGTTTATTTTGTTAAATTAAACGAACACGTTAAATAAATTGTACAGAAAGCCATAAGAATTAAACGTAAACAATCCAAAACCAACGTGATGTAAATATATATCAGTTTGTACATACAAAACAAAAAGGTACAACTGACTACATAATACATAACAAAACACTATACAAACAAACTAAGGTACTAATCCTCGTGCGGTGGGGACGGTGGGAGGGGAAGTGGAGGCAACCCAGCGACCTCTCGTAGAGAAACGAGCGTCTCGATGATCCAGTCCTGGCGTGCGGCCTGGCGTCTCAGGCGCCGGTCGAAGTCCCGAGCCACCTCACGCGCTACCGGAGGCAGGTCAGCGTAAACGTGCTGCGGGTACTGTGGCGGCTCAGGAGCTGGCTGAACTGGTGGTACCAGGATCTCCTCGATATGCTCCTCCTGAGCCGGATCCTCTAATACAGGCTGAGCCTGAGGCCCAGGCTGAGCCTGAGGCCCAGGCTGAGCCTGAGCCTCAGCCTGAGCCTCAGCCTGAGCCTCAGCCTGAGGCTGGCCCGGGAACTCATCGAGTCCCAGAGCCTGTAGCTGAGCCTGCCGAGCGGCCGCCTGCTCAGCAGGAGGGGCCAACACTCCAGGCCTCAACTCAATAACAACCGGGATGACCTCCGGCACCGGCTCCGGCTGCCAAATCTGCCCGTCCATGCCCCTAAACCTCAGACCAACATCAAAGCGACGGGTGATCTGCATGCTAGAAACTGACGCGCGGCCCAACCTGGTAGACGGGACCGGATCGGACAGCAGCGTATCTCCCTCGAGCACGATCCCGAGCGAGCGTGCGATGGCGGTGATGAATGAGCCAGTGTGCACCCACCCGCGGAGCTGCCGGTGGTATGCGGTGGCAAAGTAATATGCCAGGCAGGCTGCTAGATTGCAGGGCTGGCCCCGCAGTAGGCAGTATAGAAAGAAAAGGTCACTGAGGTTGACCTTCTCCCTGCTGGCACCCCGCGGCACGATAGTTGCCGCGATAACATGCTGCAAGTATCGGAACAAGGGGTCTCTAATGGAGGTGGCCTTTTGCCAGGATTTCCCAAAGGGTCTAATGGAAATGGACCTCCAGAAACTGATAAGCGTCTGCCTGTCCATCATCGTAACCGCCTGCGTATATAAATCAGTATCAAGCTCGGCCTCTGTGTACAAACCTGTATAAACAAATAATATTAAATAAACAAATGATATTAAATAAACAAATAACATTAAATAAACAAATAACATTAAATAAATAAATAATAATAATAAACAAATAATATTAAATAAACAAATAACATTAAATAAACAAATGATATTAAATATAAAATAATAAATAATATTATTTAAACAAACCTGTATGCACAACAAACTGCCGCACACTCATCTGAAACTCCTGACCGGCGAGACGGAATGTAACCTCGTGGACTGGAAAATCCGGGTCCTCCACGTAATTGGCCGGATGCGGCGCGTATGTAAACGTGGAAAGAAACTCCCACGTAACCTCAGGGTACGAGTCCTCCATCGCTAACTCAAATAGGCGCGACCAAGGAGTATCTAGTCCAACTATCTCACGCGCCCGCGCGGCCTCTCCCAAATCCTCCAGCAGGCCCCAATCTATCCCTACATGCTCCCCAATGGGGATGGCGCGCAACCTCGCGCATCTCCTCCTCGCCCGTGACCCCGCCGGAAACCGCAGGTACGGACATGCCGGCTCTCCCTGCTCTCCCTCATCTCCCACCTCTCCCTCAACCTCCATATGCTCAATCTCATCATCCGAGGAATCCATCTCTGCACGTTGAAATAAACAAACAATATTAAACAAATAATATTAAACAAATAATATTAAAAAAAAAAATAAACATGAACCAAAGCGCCGCGCTTTGGCCTCGGCGCGGCGCTTTGGTTCTTCGTGATGAAGAACAGCCCCACCAGCAACATGTAATCCGCCCAAATCAAACAAAATCAAACAAAATCAAACACATAACTTGAACCAGAACAATAAATGAAGTTCGATCTTACCTTTTAGCGGTTGAAAGCTTGAAAACGTTGATCTCCGGCTCAAGTGTGTGTAAATCGCACCTTTTGTGTGTGTTTTGTATTATGTGTTGAAATGGGGGAGAATGCGCTCCGCTTCAGGTATAACGAGGGACCAAAGCGCCCCGCTTTGGCCATAGCGGGGCGCTTCTGTTCTTATTGAAGGGCAAAGCGCCCCGCTTTGGCCATAGCGGGGCGCTTTGGGCCTTTTTTAAATTTTTAAAAATTGTTTTTAATTCACAAACGCGTCGATAATAGTCTAAATTTTACGTTTTTTCCACTATACATCATTTTTTATTATATATGGAGTATACTACAAGTTCTGGATCAAATCGGTTACGTGTGATGTCTTATTCCGTTATATCGTAACATTTGGGTTTGAAAGCACAAGTACTCCTGTGAGAGGTGTTATGTGTATCAGCCGCCTACCGCACATGAACATGACGTATTTTTTCATTAATTGTAGTATTATGATGTATATGGTCATTTTGGGTCGTATAAGTGCGTATTGAATCTGATTGGGTCGTGTCGGTGACATTCGGTTTTTAACGTGATGTAACGCATATATTGAACAAGCACAAACGTGATTATTATTAAACACATTTAACCTACATCGTGAACATATGGGGTTACATTAAGGTCAGGGGCACGATACATAAGCATTTCGTACGCGTTGATCTGATCCCTGTACAATGTATGCCAGGCTGCTGCCCGATCTGTTCTGTGTGCTGTCCAGAGTGGGTTTGGGGGAGGCATTGGATAACAACCTCTAAGCTCTACATGTATGAAATGCCCATGGTCGACGAACACAACCGCAACCACCAGGTGAGGTTCCTCAGCTTCGTTTGGCCCGCCCAGCAGAGGGAAAATTGTACAGCTCCCACGCATGTCGAAGCTGTGAACAATCACACCGTATCGTTGGGCAATAAGAAACCCCGTCTCAGGCATCGTCATGTAATTTTCGATATCTGCTCGTCCCACCCCCTTGAAATTGATCCGTCTAAGCAGCGCATCATAATGTCCTATGTTTTCCGGATCGAAAAACTGCCTCCAAAGCGATTCGTTCCTACGTAACTCCTTTATAAGTTGTTTCCGGATCATCAAATATGAATTCTGTTTCACTCCTAACCCAACAGCCACCGATCGAAACCCACAATGACCATCTGGTTTCACGTCCTTTATTCTAACGATGTATGGATGGATCACTTCGGGAATCTGAGATGCGTAGTTGCGGATCGCTATATCCGTCTTAGGACCGAGCTTGATCATCGGGAAATCAGGGTGCAGGTTGATCGGTTTGGTATTCTTTTGTCTTCTAGAATCTTCGAGTGATATGTACGAGCTGTGACGGGGAAGATCATCTGAGGCCTCGACCCAAGTTTCTTCCGACGGAATGTACGAGCTTTTTCTAGCGGCTTCAACCTTTCTTTCTTCCTGCGTTTTCAATGTTGGGCGACCACGAGTTTTCTTCAGAACAGCAGGAGGTTTTTTGTTATTGTTCCCTGGATTGAGGATTTGCTGAAACTTTTCAAAGAAGCTCCTTTTCACTTGAGGGGGTGTTGGATCGATCTTTTGTTTCAATTTTTCAAATTCTGCGTCTACATCGATATCCTCTATGTTTTTCTTTGCAGGCTTGAAGTTAAGCTTCTTCCAGAACACGTCTATGTGTGTGATCCGGAGTTGCTGACCTGTGGATGAAAACAAATTAGGTGGCAGAATCATAACGACAAAGGTCAAAGATATTAATTACCTTTACTTTCCAACTTTTCCAAACGACAGGCACATGGCAAACCACAGCTGGTAAAAAGTTGGCAACCACAGCTTGCACCGTAGGCTCTCAACCCGTCTTCCTTACGTTTTAGTTCCCTACTCAAAAGCTCAATCGCATATATTGAAACCTTTCTGAGAATATATGCAAGCATGGGCTGCTTCTTGTGGTGCGTCATCACTTTTCGGAGGCTTGTTTCAAAGCTTGTACTAATCTCGGTGTATTGTCTATCAACAACATGATCAACATACAGTACAAGTTTATCCAGTGTGTTGCGATGACTTGGAAAGTGACTTTTTAGTGTTGCATGCATGCCCTCAACCCTGTTGGTCGTAGTTTGGTGAAAGTTGATAGTTTTGTTAATCCAGCATGATACAAACTTTTCACGGTACGGATCCAACCAGGATTTCTTCATATAATCAAAAACCTCTAAAATTAAAAAAAACGTAAATAGTCAGTTTTTGTTATTATATAAAATTTGAACATAATTATGTAAGAAATACCTACGTTCACGGTCATCTTCTTTCAGCTGTGCTTCAAAGTTTTCCAAGTTATACCTGTATATTTCCTCGGTCGTAGACTCGCACAATAACCAAAAACTACGTACGAATTCTTTCCAATCCTTGTCAGAGAATTTCTTCTTGCTGTTCTTATTAATATTTTGTTGAATATGGAACCGACAAAGATACTTATGCGCTTTTGGAAAAACTTGTTCACACGCGTTCATCAGCGCAAAATCCCTGTCTGTTAAAATCACGCGCGGTTCCATACATCCTACCAGCATAGACTTGATCCTCTGCAACACCCATAGGTAGTTCTCTGACTTCTCAGCGGAAATTACCGCACAAGCAGCCGTAAATGATTTGTTTGTCGACGTCATGCCTACGACCTGAACAAATGGCAGGTTGTACATGTTCGTTTTGTAGGTGGCGTCAATAATTAGCACATGCGGGAAGGCACACCACATATTGAATGATCTTTCGTGAACAAAGAAGACATCTTCAACTTCGTTTGATATCTCATTCGTGCGCATGTAATAAGTGTAATTTTTTTCGAGAAGAATGCTTTCAAGTTTTTGCATCGGAGACTTACCGACATTTTTTTCGGCGTTGATCTTCTGAACAGCGTTGTGTATATCTTTCGGAATAAGCTTTCTAGCCGGATTGTTTTTTGTCAGCGTTCGCCAGATACTTTGGTTAGGAATGTCTTGCTCTGCCAGCTCCTTAACCAGTTTTGTATCCTCCGAAGAAAGCCTTCTCGCATACGCGTGACCCTCTAAGTTTTCAATAGGAGTGTGGTTATGCTTCGCCTTCGTCACCTCTATCCTCCAAACACTTCCGGATGATTCCGAAAACCCGATCATCTCGAACGGGCAGCCTATTTTCTTGCTACCCATTTTCCTCTGTGTAGCTATACTCTTATGCTCCCCACCAAAAGTACATTGAAACCAAATCTTGTAATTCTCTCCTCTTTTATTCGACCTCTTAGTCACAATGAGGTAACCGTTGTCTTTTGCCGTGTCTTGTACCCAACGCACCAACTCTTTACGTGACGAAAAGGTCTGCGTCGTATCAAACGAAAACGTAACCGGGTAACAGCCTTCCTCGTCAACAGACACATCCCCCGGCTCACCATCGTCACCGAGGTCCGAATATACTTGATGTTCAAAGTTGTGCTCGCCACCGTAACCGAAATTCGAATAACCTTGTAAGCTCTGTTGACAACCGTAACTGTCGTTTGGACCACACTCCTGCTGTACAAAGCTGTACTCGCCACCGTAACCGAAATTCGAATAACCTTGTTGTGCGTAAGGGTCCTCCACAGGGGTATTCAAATCCAGCGTCACCGTGTTATCACGATAATGAATGCCAGATACAACCTCTGCCTCCCTCAAGTTGGACGAGACCGGTTTCTCATACGAGTCAGAAATAGCGGTCCCCTCGTAAGAATCAGGAACAACTGTCTCGTCAGAATATTGACCGAAAATATAGTTGTTTAACCACGACATCGTTGTTTCAAGAGATGTAACTAATACAGCAAAACCGCACGTTATTTTGAAGAAACACAACGGATGGGGAATAAAGGCAATACAAACCTTTGATCTGAAATGAATGAAAATGTATGAGCCAGTGTCTGTGAATGAAGATGTATATCGACGGAATGCTATCAGAGGTTGCTTTTAAAAGGTAAAAAGGGTGAAAGTTGGGGTCGAAGCGCCGCGCTATGGCCAAAGCGCGGCGCTTAGGGTTAACGACAAAACATCATAATCAGCTTTATGTCTGTCAAACAGTATCGAATGTTTCAAACGTCAATCGAAGCACGTTTTGTCGATCGAAGCGCCGCGCTTTGGCCATAGCGCGGCGCTTTGGGGTGTGAAAATAATTTTGGGCGTGTGCAGCTAGCATGACCCTAAAGTTGTGCCTGCAAGTCATTGTATTTGGTTTTCTTCATTGATTGAATGCAGTAATGAAATGTTCATATGATTTTTTCCCATTTGCACCTGAACATGCATTTTGCATAAAAAAGTTGCACCTTACTTGTAAGCACCCGATTCTAGTAATTTGATTTCAATAAAAGAGAATGCAACCACTACTAGAAAACTGCTATTATTCCTACCAAAATTTCCTACGCATTTCCTAGGAACCAAAATGGCGACACATTTCCTACGAAATTCCGACGTATTAGAAAGAGTCTTAGTTTTGTGACAAAAAAACGACAAATTGGTTTGCGTAGGAAAAATGTAGGAAAATTCCGACAGATCTCTGACGAAATCCGTTTTCATTTTAACCATTAGTCGGAAATTCGTAGGAATTGTTATGCGTAGGAAAAGTGTCGGCAATTCCCGACGGGATTCCTACGGAATCCGTTTTCATTTTAATCATCGGTAGGAAATGCGTAGGAATCCACTTTATCATCATAATAAAATGAAATTACTGATATTAAAATATAAAGTTTTATTATTTATAAAAAAAATATATGTTATTAAAATATAAAGTTAACATGAGGTGTATGGGGGTGTATGAATATGTTATATATTGATGTCGTGAAGTTCAGCCAACAAGTTGTGATAAATCATTTTGAAACATTATTATCTGAGTAAGTTCATGATAAGCATCCTAAATTTTACTAAGAAACAAGCCAACAAACATACTCGATTTCAAAATGAGTTTTGTTTGGAAGTCGATATACTTTGTGCTGAATAGTAAAAAAATTGATATCATAAGAGATTTAATTTAAATATATAGAAAAAGTTAACTTTTCAAAATATACAAATAAAATAATTTGTCTACGACAATGATCTCTAGATCAAGTGGTAGAAGGGTTGTCTCGAGAGTGCTCGGGATTGATTCTATTGGCTGTTAAAAAAAAAGAATTTGTCCACGTCATTAAGTTATTCTTTATACTACCTTGTATGTAATTTTCGAGCTAGACTTTGTGTCTTTTCTTCTTTTTGTTGTATCTATTTACTAAGTGTTACACTCAACCACGTTTCATTTTCTCTACGGTAGGTGACATTAACAAGGGATACGTTGGGTTAGTCAAAGAAGTGATTAAAAGGAAGATGAACGACCGAGAAAAAAATGTTACCTTCTATTTAAGTTATTTAGGTATAAACTATAAATTGGTTATCTTTGGAAGCTATTATGCATGGAACGTGGTTACTATGTGTATATTTTGGTTGTGCAAATTTACATCAAAGATATCACGAGTTGTGGGAGCTTTACCTGTGCATGAGGATAAAAACAAGACAAGGAGAAGCATCAACGTAGCCATTATACTCTAACAGGCGTAGACCTTTCCCACTTCATATCAAATTTCGGGCATATGGCAAAAAACATTTATAGAGTTGAAAACTTAATTATAGAGGGTTTGTAGCCATACACCCATGGGCGTAGCCCTACGCCTAACCCATGATCAACAATGGTTTTTAGCAACTTTTGACAGGTTTTATGGTCTTATTCTCCAAAAACGGATAGTTGCGTTACATCGGAGGTGCTAAGGGACGGCCAATGTAGAAGAAAACTTTAGTGACTTAGGTTTTCTATCAACCCAATCATGTCTTTCATTTCAAACGATGGTTGGGGTGGGATGTAGGTGTGATGGTGGTGTTTAGTGGTGGTCGATAGAGTGCAAATGTTTCTTTTAGGTGTAGGTGTGAATGTGGGGTTTAGAGGTGGTCGGCAGATATCAACGCTGGCCGTATTCGTTGGTGGTTTATGGTGCTCAATGGTGGCATTGGTGGTTGCAAGGTAGTGCTAGATTAAGGGAAAGTGAAAATGAGAATGCTACTAGTTTATTTAACCTAACTTCACATATAGAATTACTGACGAAGTGTCTCATGTGATGGTTATTTATTTTATTATTAATAACAATAATAAATTAAATATTTTGTTGGCGATTCTGCTAGAAAAGCGTTGGTATTTACCTATGGACCGCCCAATCGTTGGTAACTACCAATGGGTTTGTGACGAATATCCTACGATGTGCTGCTAAATGGCCCCCATGGATGTTTTTGTTACACAGTGTGATGTTTGGCCATAATGTCAACTATTAAACACATGCTAACATACCAATGGTTATTGTAATTTGCTAATGACTAGGTTAAATGGAAAAGTAAGCAGCGATCGCTAGTTCAATTCTTGAATTGAGTGGGTTTTATATTTCCGCACTGTCGTGCCTCCGGGTGAGTGTTCACGGGCTTCGACCCTAGGTGAGGGTTTTTCCCGGTTCAGAGGCGAGTGTATCCCCATGTGAGAATTTCTCCAGTAGCCCATTTAGAAGATTTGTTGGTCGTTCAAAAAAAAGGATGGTTGTTGGTCAACTAGACATAATCATTAAATACAAAAGTATGATGTTATATGCTTTAATTAGTACAAGGGTTAAACTAATAACCTTCTATTAAAAATATATTCCTTAAAAGTCTAGTTAGGTATCATTTCTCCAAATGTTGATTATACGATCGTACTAGCACTAAAGCAGAGGTAGGATCTTCGCAGTTAAACGTGTTTGGTTAAAGGTAGCAGTATCACTTTCTCTTCTCTTCTACTGCGTCAATGTTACAATTCTTATGCTTCCAGCTTCGGTCACCCCATGCATCGGACCTACACCCATAATTCGATATGTCATCACAATATCTGTTTTATTTTCATATAACTTTACGGTTCAACATCTAAAAACCCTTAAATTCTTTGTAGTACAATAGATTACTAAATATAACTTTACGGTTCAACATCTAAAAACCATTAAATTCTTCGTAGTACAGTAGATTACTAAACTAACATTTCAATTTTCTTCAACTTATCATTTTGTTCTTCTATTTGTGTCTATATATGCATGTATGCAAATTATTATTAACCTACTCACATATTTAATGAAATTCAAACAACACATGTTTTGAAAGTTAAAGTGTCTAATTGCCATCTTATTGTAATAGAAAAAACTAAATGATGCTGACTTACGTTTCAAAATGTTTTTTAAGTGATTTGTAATGTAACATTTCAATTTTTTGCGAGATTCTTATCTCTATAAAATGATATGAATATATACAATAAATGATAAGCAATGAATATGATACGTATTTTTGACACTACTAAATTCATGTTTCGTTATAACAAACGAATGTAACATTCAATTATATGCTCGACTTTCAATTACACATACGCCCCTTGGAAAGAATATTTTAAATATTGGGTGCATGCCTTTTTAAGTTAACTTGACCTGTTTGACATATGCACATGGATTGGAAATAATTTACCTTGAGATTGTTCCCCAATATCCTCCTTCTGGTTTGAACTAAAATACATGCATACCACTATTAGTAACTAACTGACGGACTGAGACCCTCACTAATTATAGACAGACTCTGTTAAAGTTAATAACATACATTCATGGATTTGATTTCATAGCTTATGTAGGAGAACAAAGAAAAAGTGGATATGTGGTAGTATAATCTTATAGCTTATGTAGACTCTAAAAATGTTTCAATCTATAACACATGGTTAAAAGATCCTACTAGAACTCAAAAGCAAGAAGATCATGTCAGGTAAGCCAAGGAGTGACTCGCCTTATGAACCAAACAAGGTGTTACTTTCCAACACTTTGAGGCATAACGAGGCAAGTCATCATTGGCTACCAAACAAGAACTCTTCTCTTCATGTAAGAACTTCTCTTCAGGTTATGTTATGAGTATATTGCTGTGAACAAATAGTAGCAACACTGTCTATTTGTAGGCTATGTTAATTGCGTTGCCAACGTAACCACATGATTCTTTCCCTTATCAATTTAGTGTCTAAATTTCTTCCATTATCAGCATCTTTAAGAGAATATATAGTATGAACCTAATTCCTTATGCCTGCATAATGAAAAGAGGATGAAACACCAAGTAAACGGGACCATTCTTCAGTTGGTGCCTAAAATTCTTCTATGTGAGTTGACTTAGGCTAGTTGATGCCTTCTTGAAAGCTTAGTAAATTATACTCCTGAACACTCTTTGTTATCCTTTTAAGTCATGATGTTTACAAGTACATCTCAATTTTAAATGTCAGGCTGAAGTTTGACTTTTAGTAGATATATATGCAACATGTCACCCATGCTTTGGAACCAAGTTTTCTGCAGAGTTCTCCATGACTTTCGGATTCCTTTCAAAAAGTCAAAGAATTCTATCATGCTTTTGCATGCAACCCCAACTGGAATATATGCATTTGAAGATCTTCAACGCTTGTATTTGGTTTTCTTTATTAATTTATTGGAGTAATGAAATGTTTATTATCTTCTTTTTCCATTTGCTCTTAAGCATGCATTCTGCATAAAAAGTTGCACTTTATTTGTAGACAGTTAGACACCCGATTGTAGTAATTTGATTTCAAGAAAAGAAAACGCAGCATGATGTAAAAGTAATAGCGTTTTTATATCTTTTTTAGTTAATTAGTTAACCGAACCCTTCTTGTACTTTTTAGTTAGCGTTTTTTATATCTTTTTTAGTTAATTAGTTAACCGAACCCTTCATGTCAACATTTCTGAATTGTGCTTGTTATTGTGTAGTCTGTTGTTTACTTCTTGTGACTAATAATAAACTCTTTTTTTAATTCCAGATGTTCATCATCTTTATCCTTTCAAGAAGTTTGATGATTGCCATAGAAGACATCAAATGACCATATTAATTGTTTTTTTTTTACATTTGCTTGAAGTATTCCTTTTAAATTCACATATTCAAAATTTAGAAGACATATATTAACGTTAATAAATTTTAATTAATTTAAACTTTCTAACAACTTTAAACCATTAGTTATATTTTCAAAATGTGTAATATATTTAAATATTTATTTTTTATCAGGGTAACGAGCTCAGATAAACATACCTGTCCCAACCTTCCAGAATTAATATAAAACTATTCTAATCATGGGTCCCATACGCCGAATACAATTTTATTACCCATCCCAAGTTTTTTTTTTAGGGTGTGCATATTTGCACACCAATGTGCGTATTGGCACACCAAACCCTAGTTGAATCAGGGTTTATCTACGCAACTTATAGGTCTATACGCAGCGTAGGTAAACCATAGATCTCAAAGCCTGATCGACAATCATTGCACAGAAAACAAGGGTTTATATACGCTGCGTATAGCTCTATACGTGTAAGTGCAGTTCCTGCTGGGTAACTGTCGCTTATCAGTTCTGGTCAACCAAAGCAGAAGTCCAAGTTAAAGTCAACGATAATGAAGAATTCAAGACCACATGAAGACCAAGGGGAGTTTGTTAGTGCACTTTGGGTGATAAGTGCATGCTTTCCATTTGTTAGGGTCTTTATTGGTCAAGTCTTGAAACTTAGTCCAAGGTTTAACCTTGGACATTTTGTCCAAGTTTATGTCTAGGACTTTTGTCAGGGGTTTATGTTAGGGACAAGAGTCAGGGTTTTTGTGTGGATTGTTTTGTCCGAGTTTAGTCCCTAGTCTATATATACGTGTTGTATAGGATTAGGGAAAGGATTGATCGATCCACGAAGAAGCTTTGTGCACCTCTCCTAACTTCTTGTTCCTCCTGGTGTGCACATCCTAGAGAGAGAGACTATGTGTTAGTGAGAGAAAGCTAGGGTTTAGATCTTTGTGATCTAAACCAGCTTGTAGATGATGTATACTCTTTTGGTATGTAATCTGTGATGACTGATTCGTTAATAAAGATATTCATCTTCTACATCTTTCTATCTTGGTGTTTATGATTGTTCTTCATGTCTTGAATCAAGTGCAATGTTTGATGTTCGTCATCGATCCGGTGCTTTAACAGTGGTATCAGAGCATGGTTACCGATTCGGAATGGTCTAACCGCCTTCCGAATCACCATTGCTCTTGATTTGATGTTTGTTTCCGCCAAACATCTTGAAGATGTGAAGATTTTGGTCCAGATATGAAGAAATTCGAGCTGTGTTGGAGTTGGAGAGAACTGTTGGGTTTTTGGAGATCTAGGGGTTTGATCTAAAAAAGGCAATGTCCGAGTTTCAAACTTTGTGTTTGTGTTTCCGGGGTATTGGTGAACCAGTGTGAAGTCACACTGGGGAGATAGTCCGGAGACAGGTTATTGAAACTTGTCTGAGTTTTACACTCTCATCAACCTATTCCGACTTTTCCTTTTTAGGTATGTTTGTTCCGAGTTTTAACTCTCAAGTGTTTAATTGTTCCGAGGTAATATTGTTTCAGTTCCAAGTTTTCATCTTCCGAGTTTTTAAACAGTTCAAAAGTTTCCGAGTTTTTGTTAAAAGTCTTCGAGCTTTTGATTCAGAGTTTTGATTTTGAATCTCACCTTTGAGTCCGATTTTTGATTTCCGAGTTTTAAGCAGTCCGAGCCTTTGATTCTGAGTTTTTGAGTTTTAACTGGACATTCCAAGGTTTATAATCAGTTCAGCAGGTTCCGAGTCTCCTTTGGTCCGAGTTTTAACTTGAGAGGTCCGAGTTTTAACTTTCAAGTTGTTCACCTCCTTTGGTCCGAGTTTTAACTTGAGAGGTCCGAGTTTTAACTTTCAAGTTGTTCACCTCCTTTGGTCCGAGTTTAAGTACTAGGTCCGAGTCTCCTTGTGTTTCGAATTTAGTCTGAGTTTTAAATCCAGAACTTGAACTTGAGAGGTCCGAGTTTCAGCTTATGCCTTTTTATCCGAGTTTCTAGTTGAAGTTTAAGGTGTCCGAGTTTTGTCCTATTCTATTCTAGTTGAAGGTTGTGAGTCCGAGTTAATTGTCCTAGTTTATGTTTCAACAGGTCAAAATCAATCTGTTCAGTTCCAGAATCAATCCGAGTTTCAACAGGTCCGAGTTTTTTAAAACTCATCACATGTTACAACAGGTCCGAGTTTTAAATTCCGAGTTTTCATATGTCCGTGGTTTGGTCGATTAACTGCTATGAGTTATGTCCGAGTTTTTGAGGTTCCAAGTTTCAACCCTCAAGTTTAGTACGAGGGTCCGAGTTTTTCAAGTCTGAGGATTATCCTCAGTGAGCCGAGTTAACTGTGTGATATGGGTCCGAGTTTTTCAAGTCTGAGGATTATCCTCAGTGAGCCGAGTTAACTGTGTGATATTGGTCCGAGTTTTTCAAGTTCTGAGGTTTATCCTCAATGTGCCATGGTCCGAGTTTTGTTGCAAAGACAAAGATTTGACATTTGTTAATGGTTCAACAGTCTACAGATTCCGAGTTTTACGATTACTTTACAAGTTTCCGAGTTTGAAAACTTCCGAGTTTTGTTAAAAGTTCATTGTTTCAACATGTGATCCGAGTTTTGAGAACTAGTGTTAAGTCCGAGTTGTTTGATCGTAGTATTGTGTCTGAGTTTTGTGAATCCGAGTTTCAAAAGTTCATTGTAGTCCGAGATTCACAACATGTGATCCGAGTTTTACTGTTCAGTTCCAAGTTTTAACAGGTTTCGAGCTTTAAAGTCGGATTGAAACTGTTGGATTTGTTCCAAGTTGTTCCGAGTTTTTAAGTTTTAATAAGTCTGTATTATTAAAATTTGGTTCCGAGTTTATTGTTCCGGGTTTCTTCAGAGTTTCCTTTATTTCCTTGCTTGTTTCGAATTCCTTTGTACTCTAAATACTGCTCAGATGATCTGATCCGAGGTTTCAAGAGCTTTCGGGTTTTACGAGTTCCGAATTTTCTAGAATTCCGGGTTACCTGGGGTACCGGATTTTTAACTAAGTTTAGAAGCTTGTGTAGTTCAGAAGTTTCGAGTTGTGCATGTTCTGAGTTTTTCTAGTTATTCTGGGTTACCTGGGGTGGTACCGGATAACTAACTAAGAGTCAGAATTATGTGTAGTTTGGAAACTTGAAGTCGGTTTCGGATTATCGAAAAGTTTTATGGTACTTATGTTGTCCGGATCAAGTGAGGAGGTGAAGAGAATAAGATTTGCTTAGATTTTTGTAGTGTTTACAAAGAAAAAGGGGGAGTAAAAATTTTGAAGTTCCTATTTTCTTTGTAAATCAAAGGCTCGTGGTGCTACATCGAAACAAGTTCATGTCTACTATCTTTAAGATTAACTTAGTGTTAATCTTACCGGTGGCGAAGTGTTTATAACATGAAGCAAGTTAGAGCTAGTGTATGATTGAGTTTTGTCAAGTTTTGTTCGAGGTTTAATCAAGTGTTGACGTGATGAAGCAAATTGTTCTTTTGGCAACTAGTTGAAGGTCAAGCCTTTATCGTATGCCGGTTAGAGTAGAGAAGATTAGTCTTCTTGGTACCTCTTCCAAGTTGGTGACTGATCGGATTCTCGAAATAGGGGTTCTTACATTGAGGGGGAGATTGGAGACGAAAGTCATCTGGTAATTGGTGGATTCGTGAAGATACGAGATTGGATCATGAAGATTCGAGATGAAATGATTTCAGACACTCGGTTGAAGACTCTGACCAAGATGGTGGATGTACTTTTACAAAGTTCAGTTTGTTATTAACTTATCGAACTGAGCTTCATGTCTTTGCGAAATTTGAAGTGTTTGATGTTAGGCATTGGAAATCCGACGTTTCGTTCTTCTACTGGTTAAGTTTGAAGATTAATGTATCGAGCGATATTCCTACATGTGGTTGTAGGTCGGTTCGCGTTAACTTGATTCGGGAGTAGTTTGAGGGGGAGGATCTACAGTGTTTGATGTTGGATTCTTCGGGTTTCTCAAAGCGGCCTTAAGTGATCGTCAGCAAGTCTTTAATTAGAAGGGTTGAAGATCGCTGTGCTCTGCCGGAAAGATCAAGTCTCAGCCAAAGTTGATAGCAGGCATGATATCATCAGTCTAGGGGGAGACTGTAAGCGCAGTATCCGGTGATTGAAGATTATCGAGGGCACACAGAACTGATGCAACAGTTAAGGGGGAGACTGTAAGTGCAGTTCCTGCTGGGTAACTGTCGCTTATCAGTTCTGGTCAACCAAAGCAGAAGTCCAAGTTAAAGTCAACGATAATGAAGAATTCAAGACCACATGAAGACCAAAGGGAGTTTGTTAGTGCACTTTGGGTGATAAGTGCATGCTTTCCATTTGTTAGGGTCTTTATTGGTCAAGTCTTGAAACTTAGTCCAAGGTTTAACCTTGGACATTTTGTCCAAGTTTATGTCTAGGACTTTTGTCAGGGGTTTATGTTAGGGACAAGAGTCAGGGTTTTTGTGTGGATTGTTTTGTCCGAGTTTAGTCCCTAGTCTATATATACGTGTTGTATAGGATTAGGGCAAGGATTGATCGATCCACGAAGAAGCTTTGTGCACCTCTCCTAACTTCTTGTTCCTCCTGGTGTGCACATCCTAGAGAGAGAGACTATGTGTTAGTGAGAGAAAGCTAGGGTTTAGATCTTTGTGATCTAAACCAGCTTGTAGATGATGTATACTCTTTTGGTATGTAATCTGTGATGACTGATTCGTTAATAAAGAGATTCATCTTCTACATCTTTCTATCTTGGTGTTTATGATTGTTCTTCATGTCTTGAATCAAGTGCAATGTTTGATGTTCGTCATCGATCCGGTGCTTTAACAATACGCAGCGTATATAAACCATCTGAACTTTTGGGGTCATTTTGGTGGGTTTGAAGCATCAGTTTTTCACAAGGTTTATATACGCTGCATATAGAGCTATACGCAGCGTATATAACCTTTCATAATTTTGTTTGGTCATTCGGCATATTTGTGGTATAAATTCTCGCCCGATTACAACGTTAACTCGCTTAAAATATATAACGAGTTAAAAATATATAATGTTTTTTATTATTTAGTCGATGTCGTCGTTAATTTATTTAGTCGGTGTCGTCGAAAAGCGTATAACGTTAAAATTTTGAAAAGCGTATATACGGTTCAAATATATAATATCGTTATCGAGGTTTTGAAATAAATTATTATACCAAGTCTATTGCCGTTCGAATACCATAAATGTTTAAATATTATACCGTTAATTATTTTTAAATACTCGTGTACAGTCTGAATATATTATACCGTTTGAATACTATACCGTGCGGTTCGAATACTATAACGTTAAAATATTATAGCGTTAAGTAAGTTGAAATACCCGGGTACTGTTCGAATATGTTACACCGTTTACAGCAAAAGTTTTATATGTACAGCAAAAGTTTTATATGTACAACAAAAGTTTGATATATACAGGAAAAGTTTGTACATACGTAACAAAATGATAAAATACTATGTGACTCGCCATCCCGATTAGGGATGGCACTGGGGCGGGTTTGAATAATCTCAACCCCATACCAGATTATAAAAGTTTGTCCCATACCTGGCCTAAAACCCACCGGGTATCTATTAGGTATTTCACGTATGGGTAACTATTAGGTATTTACATGTCAAGTATCTAGTATTTTTGTAGGTTTCAAGCATACCTTGTAGTCTATTAAAGATACTCATTGGGTATACGTGACCCAATACTCGTTGTCGTATGGGGTACCTACTATTAATCAAAATCAGGTTGGCTGTTACCAAAATATTACAAATAAAGTGTATGGCAATCTTGAAGAATAATTGTAAAATTTTGAAAGGTACTACGATATATCTTCTAAGAAGTAGGGATATTGGGTACTAATGACGATTCGGTGCAAATCAAAAGGGAAAGAAAAAAAAACCACATGTAATGTAAGGATACATCACATATGACATAATTAAAATAAATGAAAAAAGAAACGATTTTGGGTGTATAATCAGGTAAACCACTATATCAACAAATTACCATACACATCCCATACATGCGAAAAAAATAATAATCCCATACCCGATTATCCTACACCATACCCATCCCAAATGTTATGGGATTCAAGTTTACCCACCGTGTTCTAGTTCAATTGCCATTCCTAATCCAGATTCATAACTATTCAGTTTATACAAGCTAGACTAATGCTTGCCTAAACCTAAGTCCTTACTATACAAACAACTTTGAAGATTATAGCTACCAAGTCTTTGTTAATGCTGAACTTTCTAATCAACTGAAGTTGCGGAAGAACAAACTAAAGTTTCAGAAGCATAAACTGAAGTTTTGGTAGAGCAATTGTACTTTTGGATGAACAAAGATTGACTTTTGTCATGGAGTTGACAAAGTCAACTTGTTCATAACTAGAGGCGGCTAATTGAAGAAATTTGAACTCTATAAATAGGACATTTAGTCCTCATGTCTAGGTGATGTATATTGTGAGTCTCCTACCCTAGAAGGAGCTCTCCGAAGGTTGGATCGGAACTTAAACTGAGTGTGTGTATCTACGTACGTACGTATGTATGTATGTTTGTATGTATGTATGTATGTACGTACGTATTATGATTTGAATATGTGATGATTGTTTCTGTCAATAAAATCACACAACTGTTAGACATGATTATGCCACAGGATCGAGAATCAAGTGGATGTGAAATAAAGAACATGATCAAATGGTTGTGAAATAAAGAACACAGCGAAGATCAAAACAAATAATCAATGTAACATTGATTTGACAAACATGTTTCATATACACATGGAATTTGATGAGTCAAAGGGTATTAGTACTTATGGTCGATTGAATATATTTATACATATAGAAGGTTACAACTTGAATGACGTGATGATTCAGTAATCGTCCCAACCCTAATCTATAATTATCATGCTTAGGATAAAAAAAAAAATACATAATACCGAGTTTCAAACCATAAGTTCTAGATAAATACAAACATACCCATAAATATAATATAGCTTGATTTTTTGTTTGAACATGAAAACTCCAATTTTGTTTAGTAGAGATCTTCAAGATCTAGCTTAAAACTTCAACCTGCCATCAAAGCATCATTCATCTTTGTGTCTCCTTCTACAGTTCAGCCCATACGTAGCAAGCTTTCTTCCTAACAAATAATTATTTCCCTTCCTTTCATGTGGATATAGTATCATTCATGATAACAAATATAGACCACGTACCCTTACTTGTACATTCAAGTTTTCATTAAATCCCAATGCCTTGGTGACTTCAACCCACTTTTCATCTTGGCTAACCTTTACATAACCCATAGCTTGAACGATCATATATATGTCAAAAAATCATCAACTTGTCCATTTCAAGGGTTGGAGGCATAAATGAAGAAATGAAATTCTTGGCTGAGTTTTTCTTTGTGAGATGAGACTACTTAATGGACTTGAAGCAAATCAAGGAAAGTGATACAATCATCAAGTGTAGACATGAACATAAGGATAAACCATCTTATCTTGTTCGGCTTGTGGGGTATTTAGACGAACGAGGCTTATAAGCTAGATTATGTTATATCAATCTATTATTATTAAGAATGTATTATGTAACATTATTATTGTTATTATTCTTTAACCTAGTTAGGGGCGGTTATTACCATGAACTCCCCGTATATATGTAATCATATGTAACGAATTCAATTACCAATTCCATCAAGAACATTATTCAAATTCTCTCATTCGAAATCTAAGTCTGTTAGTGTGATCCATTCCAATAAAGTGGCACCGATCAACAGGTACAAATTCTGTAAATCGTTATCCAGTGCACAACCTAATTTCTTTCCGAAGATATTAATACATGACGACCAACGGAGGGATTCAAACCAAGATTCCAAAATTGTTGGGACAGAATTACTATCACTGGCATATACAAATGAGGGTGTTACTGGAATCACAAGATTTATGGATGATAGTGGAAGAAGGATATTCAGAACTTCCAGCAAATGCATCAGAGAACGATCAGAACGTTCAGAAAGAGAAGATTAAAAGGGACAAGAAGGCGTTGCATATCATGTTTCAGGCCGTTAATGAAACAGTATTTGAACGTGTGGCAACGTGTAAAACTTCAAAGGAAGCATGGGAAGTCTTACACAAAGCATACAGAGGAGAGAACAGGGTAAAAACGGTAAGATTGCAAACCCTAAGATGTGAATTCGATGCATTAAGAATGAAGGATAGTGAAACTATAGAAGATTATGTTAATCGCACAACCGTAATAGTGAATCAATTACGTCTGAATGAAGAAAGAATAGAGGAACAAAGAATTGTCGAAAAAATTCCCAGAAGTTTAACAAGGAAATACGAATCAGTGGTGGTAGCCATAGAAGAATCTAAGGATTTAAATGCAATTTCCACAGAGGAATTACTTGGGATTTTGCAGTCACATGAATTACGGCTAAGACAATACGAATCATTGATGATGTTTCGTCATAGTAGACCTCGATGAAAGATAGGTGTTTCGTCACCTGGGATGTCAACGAAAGATAGGTGTTTCGTCACCTGTGATGTTGACGAAAGATAGGTATTTCGTCACCTATGATGTCGAAGAAGAATGTATACTTCGTCGCCAGGGTTCTTCGTCGGGTGGTTCTTCGCCGAAGGGTAACCTGTTTGGGCTTGGGCTTTGGTAGATAGCCCAGTTAACTGTTGTGTGCTATTGCATGTTATACATGGGATGTGAACACCTATAGAACAAGGTATTTGATATATGATATTCGGTGATCTTGTGATAGATGCAGACTGTATACGAATACGTGACTTACTGTGTACAAATACGTGATTTATTGTGTATATATACGTGAGTCATTTGATTATGTAACTAATGTTGATTGGTAACCACGGTAGGGTTTGCGTTGACCAACTTGAATGGGTAATTTAACATACCGAGCAAATCAAAGGTGAGTTCATTCCTCTTGAGCATGCGTCCCGGTGGTTGGGACAGTCATTGGGTATCCCTGAGAGGGATAGGTTTTTGGGTAAATCAATTGGGTATTCCTGAGAGGAATACGTCTTGTGGGTATAATCGGGAATGTTGGATAATACACTCATCCTATCACCTTTAAGTTCCATCTTGTTTGTTACCTGAGAGGTAACAGGGTATTAGTTGGTAGCGCTATCTAGGTTTGGCACCCTCACCCCGTACCTGAGAGGACGGGTGTGAACTAATGACCCAGTCATGCCTAATGCTTTGATAGGAGCATTGGGGAACGGGCAAAATAAATCAGGAGCCGTCTTGTATTCGGGGTATTATCAACATTGAAATCAATGAACTAAACTAAACACTTGGTAACCAACGTTTTCGTAAAACTATGAACTCACCAGCGTTGTTTGATACACTTGGTGCGTGCTCGCAGGTCGTTAGGTGCTTTGGGAAAGGAACTTGCTGTCTGGATGGCTGGAGTGGTCATGGGTCGCGTTGCTTGGATATGCATGTCTTGTTACTGGGAGCATTGGGGAACGAGCAAAATAAATCAGGAGCCGTCTTGTATTCGGGGTATTATCAACATTGAAATCAATGAACTAAACTAAACACTTGGTAACCAACGTTTTCGTAAAATTATGAACTCACCAGCGTTGTCTGATACACTTGTTGCGTGCTCGCAGGTCGTTAGGTGCTTTGGGAAAGGAACTTGTTGTCTGGATGGCTGGAGTGGTCATGGGTCGCGTTGCTTGGATATGCATGTCTTGTTACTGAATTCATATACATTGGATTTTGAAACGTTTAAACTATGAAATACTATTTTCTTCCGCTGACACTATTTAAATTGGATTTGGTTTTATGAATGTTTTACGTAATAAATGGAAACTTTGTTAAATATCTTGTGGTTAGTTCAATGTGACTAGTGGCTAGATCCTGGTACGTCACACACCTAGCGGGATTACGGCATGTGGAATTTTGGGGGTGTGACATACATCATGTATTCAAACTTGTATACTCGCCAACATATTTTTACTCATTATTTTAATACATGTTGCAGGTTGATAGGTGATGAACGAAGGAAAACAAGTTTAGGGTGGACTTAGATACATGCCTAAACGAATAAACAATTATTTATGAATCTTGTATTTGATGCTACAATTTGATCATGTTTTGTTTTGTCGAACGATGTATGGCATTTAGTATCTATGAAATTTTGATTTAATAATTATTGTCACATTTAGTGTTATGAAGCTACGAGCAATCTTGTGATCGTCTCACTCCAATGTTTCCGTCATCGGTTGGGGTGTGACAGGTTAGATAATGACCGGGACATGTACAGACATGCGCAACCGCGCACAACTTATGATCGCGCAACAAGGCACGATTACAGCTCGGTCTACCGACTGAAGTCTGCAGCAGGCAGTTCCAAGTTCATAAAAGGAATTGCCCTAGAACCACTAACACATTCAAAACTTCCACCAAGTGTGGGAAAATTCAATGGGTTGACAATCCTAGATGACCACATTGGTATGTTCACCAGTGCCGGCCTCGTTGGCTGCTGGACGCAACCACTATGGTGCCATCTTTTTGTCCAGACCCTTACTGGTAATACAAGGGCCTGGTTTGACAGTTTATCAGTGGGCTCACTGGTATCGTATGAAGATTTGCAAGAAAAATTTCTTGCTCACTTCAGCTAAGAAAGGCGACACGCCCGAGATACGACGGACGTTATGACGATCTGGCACAGGAACAATGAAGGCTTGGAGGCCTTCATCACCAGATTTAACAAAGAATACCTCGAGATCGGCAAGGTATCCGACACGCTTGCACGCGCACATTTTTGTTATGCCGTCAGGGATGACGAAATGATCAAGACGATTATCGGTAAGGAGGGCTTACCAAAGAAATGGGACGGCGTTATGACAACAACGAAAACGTTCGTCCAAACAGAGCACTCATTACTTCAAAACAAAGACAAAGATTGCACTTCGTATGCTAGCCTGCATTCTTCAAGACATGAATCATCAAGGCGCAACAATAGCTAGCGCAACAAGAACTCGTGGACGCATGGCCATGAGTCCGGATCATATGATACGTATGGGTCCCAAACGGACACCAGATCTACAATCAACAACCATCGGGATCATCAGGGAACGAAGAAAGAGAATTCGGACCGACAATGGACCGATCTCACCAAATCACCAAAAGACATTCTTCTAACTGAAGAATGTAACTTTAAACCCGCAACACCGATGAAAAACAAGAAGGGGCAAGACCTCAACTTGTATTGTGACTACCACCATCCCTCCAGCATGGGGTTCCATGCAGCGAATATTAAACATGTAATCTTCAACAAACTATATCGATTTGATATGGATTTGAAAGTATTATGTTTGACATGAAAAAAACTTATTTGCAGTTCTCTTCTTGCGAATTATTTGACTGGATCAATCCCACAGGATCTCGGAAACATCGATCAACACATTAAGATCTTTGTAAACTTCTTTCATCAGTTCTCTTTTAAGTTTATTATAACTGTAACTTCTGTTATTGTTTTTCTACTGTTTGTGACTACAATTGTATTATTTATATGATTTTATAAACTACACAGTGTATTAATGTTTTATTTTCGATTCAGTTAAACAGGTTAAGTTAATTATACTAGTATTACTCCATATCTACTTGTCTCAAACCCATAGTTTTTAAAATAATCTATAATATTAATAACCGAATACTCGTCCACATAGTTTTGGGTTTGACTTCTTTTCCATATCTATGTGACAAGTCATCCTAGTGTGGTTTGCTGGAAACAATTAAAGGATGGTGACAATTTCTCGTGAAACTATCAATTTTAATTATATAATTGAGTGAATCGCAAGAATTGTCCTTTATCTTTATGCCTCTTTGCAGGCGGTGTCCTTTATGTTTAAAATTGACGAGTTTTGTCCTTTATGTTTAAAAATCAAACACGTTTTCCCATTTGGGCCTAACCCAGTTAGTTTTTTTCGTTAAATCTTGTCATGTGCCTTGCACATGAGGGCAATTTTGTCATTTTAATGAAGCAGGGACTAAATGTATAAATCTGGCCATGTCATTTTCATCAAACGCATGGAGACACCTCCACCATGCGCCTGACACTTCTACAGCCTGCACACGTTGACAGACCAGTGGATAAGCTGTAAGTTGTCAGTCTGGCCCAAGGCCCATCAGAAGGCCCATTGGTCTCTCTCCTTCACTCTTCGGCTATAAATACCAGACTTCGAACCAGGTTTGAGGTAATGCTAATCTGCTCTCTCACATCACTACCTAATCACTTGTCTTATTTCCTAAGCGAGTACTGATTCTCACACCGGAGGGTGGTAACAAGGAGCAACCCCCACCTCATTCTCCTTGTTGAGAGTCACGGTGTTTCATTGTGCAGGTGACAGATACATGATCAACCAGTCATCGATCGAGGAAAGAAGAGATTAACCTTATCTTGACAAGACTCGACCCGTGGACTAACCACCTGGTTAACCACTGTTTCTTCATTGGCGTCCACCGCTATTTTTACAAGCATTATCATCTTTTCTTTTCCAGAATCATGACTGATCATCACACCATTGTCAACACAGACTGAGAGCCCTATGTTCCAGTCCCGATCGACCAGATGGAGAATGCTCCCCGTACCAAACGACGGGTTACATCGGAACATCCGCTCAGGCGGGGAACGTATCGGCGAATCCGCCAAATATTCCCCAGTTAGCGTCAATTACACTAGAGGGGGAGGATCCTCTCTCCTGGTTCTTAAAACAACAAGCTGATTTGAATGTAGTGTATGCCCAACTCTGCGCCGGGACGCAGCAGATCGTACAGCGTACACCTGCACCAATTGCACCAACGCCTCGGGTTCTTCAATACGAGACACTACCCCCAAAGCAGCATGCGCCTAGAGACATGCGCGAAGAACATGGTGACTCGTATATAAGTCAACATACGTTACAAGAAGGGGATTCAACTAATGGATCCCGGGCGAGAGCCTCAGCGCGCCATAGGCTGAGGACACCAAGGCAACATCGGCGGGAGTCCGACAACCGCCATGGGTCTGACGTACATTGCCGTCTTGGGACACCCCCAACGACGATATAGACGACAGATCCGATCCTGAAGACTCCACCTATTATGCGGAGTCCCACAACGTTTTTAGCCGGTTAGATAACGACCGGGACGCATACAGACATGCGCAAACCACGCATAACTTATGATCGTGCAACGAGGCACGATTACAGTTCGGTTTACCGACTGAAGTCTGCAGCTGGCAGTTCCAAGTTCATAAAAGGAATTGCCCTAGCACCACTAACACGATCAAAACTTCCACCAAGTGTGGGAAAATACAATGGGTTGACAGACCTAGACGACCATATTGGTATGTTCACCAGTGTCGGCCTCGTTGGCGGCTGGACGCAACCACTATGGTGCCATCTTTTTATCCAGACCCTTACTAGCAATCCAAGGGCCTGGTTTGACAGTTTACCAGTGGGCTCACTAGTATCGCATGAAGATTCGCAAGAACAATTTCTTGCGCACTTCAGCCAACAAAGGAGACACGTCCGAGATACGACGGGCGTTATGATGATCTGGCGCAGGAACAATATAGGCTTGGAGGCCTTCATTACCAGATTTAACAAAGAATGCGTCGAGATCGACGAGGTATCCGACGCGCTAGAACGCATACATTTCTGTTATGCCGTCAGGCATGACGTAATGATCAAGACGATTTCTGGTAAGGAGGGCTAACCAAAGAAATGGGACGACGTTATGACGGCAGCCAAAACGTTCGCCCAAACAGAGCGCTCATTACTTCAAAACATAGACAAAGATTGCACTTCGTATGCTGGCCTGCATTCTTCAAGACAAGAGTCATCAAGGCGCAGCAACAGTAAGCGCAACAAGAACTCGTGGACGCGCGACCATGAGTCCATATCATATGATACGTATGGGTCGCAAGCGGACACCAGATCTACAATCAACAACCATCGGGATCATCAGACAATGAAGAAAGAGAATCGGGACCGACAATGGACCGATCTCACCAAATCACCAAAAGACATTCATCTAACTAAAGAATGTAACTTTAAACCCACAACACCGATGAAAAAATAAGAAGGGGCAATGTAACTTATTTTAAAAAACAAATATATTTAAAAAAATTAATAATTTAGAATGTAGGATAAGTTAGAGATGTGTAGGATAAATTACGAGTTGTGTATAATAAATTTCGATATGTGTAGGATACATTTCAATATGTGTATGATAAATTTTGAAATGTGTAGAATAAATTTTGATGTGTGTAGAAATTTTTTTATGGTAGAGGATGATAGTCTTTATGATTAATTAATTAGTCAAAGATAATAATAAATAAGATGAAAAAAAGTATTTGATGTTTTACAATTTTACCCTTTTTTTCTTTTTCTTCTCAATTATTTTTTCTTCTCAAATGAATCTCCCCTATACATATAATCAGTTAAATACATAGTATGAATTATATTTAGTAGATAAAATTTAAAGGAGGATGTTTTTAACTTTAAGTAGGTGGTAATAGTGAAGAAAATAGATTTACTGAATAATAACCAAATTTTAAGATTACTTAAGTCAAACTTAAAAAAAGTAATAAACTATTAATCATAAATTATTAAGATCTAAAAACACTTATCATAATATTTTGGGGAAAGTGAATATGGGGCTGATGCACACCTAAGCTTAGATGTAAAACCACTCAAAACGACGTCGTTTTGATTAATTTATCTCATAACTAAATCTTAAAACAATTAATCATTAACACTAACCTTGACTCCTTTCACTGAAATTGAATTACAGTGGAAATAATAGAAACCAAACTCTATAATGGCGGGTTTTCGAATGAAATCCTTTCCGAAACTGTAGAAACCAATTCAATTGAAAACTGTGTATATTCTTGTGAATTAGGAATTCCATATATATGGTTGTGCCCAATCAAAATCAATTTAACTGAAAAGGGTTCTATGGCTCTGCCCAATCAATTTAATTAAAAACTATTAATTTTTTTTATGATATGGGATTTCGATACACTGTCTGCGCTACCAATTCAATTAACAACTATGGAATAATTTTGTGACTTGGAAATTCCATATCTATTGTTGCACAACATCGAACTAATATAAATTTATCATTTTATTCGCTTTCCTGTTTCCCTTGAATTTAATTTAGGGTTTGGTTTTTAACTGTTTGAAGAAACAGTGATTCGAATGATCGGAGTCAATCGGACCAAGGGTTTAGTTCTGCATAAAAGGGGTGAGTCATCTCGTTCGATTCGAGGTTAAACTGGGTTTCTTCTCCGATGATATCTGCAAAACGAACAGCCGTTAGACTCACCACAGGGAGAATGGGGGTTCTCTCCGTGACCACCCTCCGGCGTGAGAATAAGTACAGATCTCAATGAAGAAGAAGAAGAAGTAGTGAAAGTGAAGTGAATGTGACTTAGGAAATCATACCTGACCTGTCTTATTTATAGCTGGATTTGGGCGGGAAAAACCTGTTGACGGAGATAATAACGGAAGGCATTTCCCGTAAGCGGTTATGCCCTTTTCCGTTGATCATTAACATCCGTTCAAGCACACGGATCGTGAATGTGATCAATGGCTGCGGAGATGCCACTTGGAAAGTGGGTTTGTATGTATCATTCTCCAAGTTGGTGCCATCATCGTGACTTAGATGAACGTTTAGGATTAAGCCACGTCACTATTCGGTTGTAACTGAATGGTGGTGC
This sequence comes from Helianthus tuberosus, assembly GCA_030545235.1. Classification (NCBI taxonomy): domain Eukaryota; kingdom Viridiplantae; phylum Streptophyta; class Magnoliopsida; order Asterales; family Asteraceae; genus Helianthus; species Helianthus tuberosus. The sequence goes on from JARYGA010044551.1 coordinate 48,850, forward strand.
ACGATGAAGTCTTCCAGAAGGTCCACAGCTGTAACCCTTTATGCTTCTGCCACGTGTCAATTCTGTTATAACAGAAAGGGACACTTTTGCTTAAGTCTTGGTTCCTGGCGCGCAGAGATGTTTGAGTTCCTATCTTCAAGTCTAACTGTACCCTTACGCGAGTCCGCGCATGGGTGTTAGTTGAATGTTAGTTTTGTTCTCTCTCTGGCGCACGGTTATCGAAGGTTGTTTTCTTCTACATCTTTGTTTCGAACCGGTGCGTAGCCGCGCAGGGTTCTGTTAAAGATGTTTATGTGATGGGGTTATGGTATGGTCTTTTGTGCCTGCGCAAGGTTTTTTGGGACCATACCTGAAGGGGTATGGTCCCAAATATCGCGTCAGCACGACCGCGAATGACCATTACCCTCATTAAAAGCCCCCAGCAGCAATTAACCCTCCAGTGTCCGCGTAGACACACGCGAACACTGCGGTCCAATCTGTCCATTGATGAGAAGACTTACCTTAGGGACGGAAACTAATGTTACGCATAGAGATGCGGCCTCGCACCGCATCCTATGAACATTTTCGTCACGACAAGGGATCTGGACAACAGTAACAGTCACTCGACAGGCGATGCGGCACAACACCGCATCCCGCGCAAATCATGGATGGAACAACCAATGCGGGAACAACATCAATGACCGCAAGCAGCGATGCGGCTTGGCACCGCATCCTGCCTACAAGGCAAGTGGGTCTGACACCACAGTGCAAGTGGTACTAGGGAACAGTCGCCCACTGGCCCACGTATGTACAACAGTCTGACACCACAGCAGGACGTGGCAACACCACAGCAGGACGTGGCATCACCACAGTGTCCGACAGGTCTGACACACCTGCAAATAGCTGTGCGATGTCAGGCTAGCTACTCAACCACCCTCCTTCACTCCTCGGCTATAAATACTCACCCCAAACCAGGTTTGAGGTATCACTTCTGAACTCTCTCAATACTACTACTATCATACTTTGCTTCCCAAGCAAATTACTGATTCTCACGCCGGAGAGTGGTAACAAGGAGCACCCCCCACCCCATCCTCCTTGTTACGAGTCACGGTTTGTTTCCTTGTGCAGGAAACCCACCACCAGACGATCCAGCCAGCGATCCTCGGAAAGAAGGGATTAACCCTCTTGACGAGACCAGTGAGTTAACCCTACCCGGTTAACCATTGTTTCATCATTGGCGCCCACCGCTACTCTTAGCACTTTTTTCCAATCAACCTTTTCTTTCCAAAGATGTCTGATCGTCAAAACAACACTACCGGGGATAACCTAAACCCCGCAAACCAAGGGCCTGCGGGAACCATTCCCCTAGGCCCAAATGCCGAACACATTGGCACATCAGCGCAAGGGGGCGCATCCCTTACGTTTGGACACGATCTGTCACAATACGCTGCTGTCATACCTCCAGGCATGAACCCTCATACCTGGTATGACCAACAAGCGGCCATTCTGGCCGCAACGTACAACAGAGCTTGTGTAGACGAACAAGGAGGTATCGGACCTACCCCGATACCGCGTACACCTGCCGGTCGTGTTTTACGATACGACGACAGGGCCCCCACACACCCAGCCTCCAGAAGCCGGCAAGAGGACCGCGGCTCCTCCTATTGTGATGTCCGCACAATCAATGAGGACGATTCCTCATACGGGTCCCGCCGCAGGGACTCCGTACACAGCCGTTTAGGCTCTCAAGAAGAAAGAAGGCGGCAGTCTACAATACGCCGCAACACAAACATTCATAGTCGTTTGGGACCACAGTCCCACCATGAAGGGTATGGTCATACCGATCCAGATGACAATACATACCGCGGGGAATCCCATTCCACTAACAGCAGACCGGGAGGACGCAACTATGTTCCTCCCACTCAACCCCGCACTACATACCTCCGTGCTGCAAAGCACCACCAGAGCAAACCTTATAGACCAAAGTCTGCGGCCGAAAACTCTAAGTTTGTCCCAGAAATCGCCAACGCCGATGTCACCACCACAAAATTCCCATTGAACATTGGGAAATACAACGGCTCAACCGACCCAGATGACCACAACAACATCTTCGTCGGCGCGGGGTGCAACGGTAAGTGGGACGAACCTACCTGGTGCCATTTTTTTCCCACAGACCCTAACAGGTCTGGCCAGGGCATGGTTCGATTCTCTGCCACCAGGGTCACTGACCTCATTCGAGGACTTACAACAAAAGTTCCTCACACACTTTAGCCAGCAACGACGCCATGAACGTGATTCAATGGACGTCATGAACATCTGGCGCAGAGACAACGAATCGCTTGACGCATTCGTTGTCCGTTACAATAAAGAAATCCTAGAGATAGGCGACGTTGACAACCAGATGGCACGTAACCATTTCATTGTTGCGGTCAAAGACGAACAAATGGTTATGAATATTTCTGGCGGTAACGGCTTGCCTAAGAAATGGGAAGATGTCATGGCTAAGGTCAAAACATATGCCCAAACGCAGCGGTCTCTCAGACCGCACATGTCAAAGGCACAACCCCTAGCGGAAGGCCAGTCTTCCCGACAAGAATCCAAGCGCAACAATAAGCGCAACAGGGACACATGGAATCGCGGCAGCGATCCCAAACCATATGTCCCCCGGAACAACCAGCCCGACGCAAGGGCTACAATCAACGCCCAACGAGAAAACCGGGCGTCAAAGAAAGAGTCTCGGGACCGCAGCTGGACTGAGATCAACCAGTCGCCAAGCGACGTTCTCCTCACGGATGCGCAATTCCTGAGACCGGCCCAACCAATGAAGTCCAAAAAGAATCAAGATCTCGCACTCTATTGCGAGTATCACAAGGACTCGGGCCACACCACGAACAACTGCATCAGTCTCCGACTGGAGATTGAGCGAGCCCTAAAGGAGGGGAAACTGCAACACCTTTTGACAGGTGCACAAAAAGCTACCAAGCGCATCACTCCCCACAACGAGGGCACCTCCACGGGTAAAAGGGCCATGTACGTGGCCTCTACCCACATGATCAATGGAGGGAAAGGAAGACCGCGTAAGGCGGCGAGAAGACCGGACAATGACTGGAAGGACGAGCAAGTCGTCTTTCCAAAAGTCCGAGGCGGACCGCGCGATAGGCGCGCCGTGGTTATCACTGGGCACCTAGCTCACTACTGCACCGAGCGATTGTTCATCGACCCAGGCAGTACGTCTGATATTATATACGAGCAGTGCTTCAACCAATTCGATCAAGAAGACAAAGATCGATTGCAGCCAGCGGACTACCCGTTGGCTGGATTTTCAGGGGAAACCGTGTTCCCCCTGGGACAAATTACCTTCCCTGTGCGCCTCACTAACGGAAGGCACACAAGGACGGAGGAGGTGAACTTCATGGTTTTACCTCACACCTCAAAGTATGACGTAATTCTCGGGAGGGAGTCCCAAAGCGACTTCAACATGATAACATCCGTCCCCCACTCTGCCATCGGTTTTCCAACCGAAACGGGGATTGCGATAATATACGCCCAAAGAGAAGTCATGTCGACGGACGAACTGCGTCCGACAAAAGTAGCAAGGCCTACCCCCAACACTCAACCAGAAAAATGGGTTCTTAACGCAAGACACCCAGAACAAACAGTCACGTTGGGCCATGCCTTGACACCTACCATCAGAGCCCGCCTGAAGCAACTCCTCTTCAGAAACCAAGATATTTTCGCGTGGACACCCGCAGATATGACAGGGGTACCACGCGAAATTGCGCAACACTTCTTGAATACCATGCCAGGTATCAAGCCCGTGATCCAAGGCCAACGCCACCTTGGATCAGCAAAAAACGCGGCGATGGAAGAGCAGGTACAGGAACTGCTCTCCGCAGGCATCCTGCGGGAAGTGAAATACCAGACTTGGCTGTCCAACCCAGTCATGGTAGAAAAACCAAGCGGGGGTTGGCGCATGTGTGTCGATTACAAAGACCTCAATAAGGCCTGCCCCAAGGATTGCTACGCACTTCCAGAGATCGACGAGAAGGTCGATAACCTCGCACAATTTCGATGGAAGTGCTTCCTCGATTGTTACAAAGGCTATCACCAAGTACAAATGGCAATCGACGATGAAGATAAAACGGCATTCCGCACTCCTATCGGGAATTACTGCTACACCAAAATGTCGTTCGGGCTGCGCAACGCGGGCGCAACCTATCAAAAGCTGATGAACGACACCTTTCGCGGTCAAATCCGCAAAAGTGTCGAAATCTATATGGACGACCTGGTCGTCATGAGCATGGAGGAAAACACCATGCTCGACGACATCGAAAGAACATTCCAAACTCTGCGAAGCGTTAACATGAAGCTCAACCTAGGGAAATGCTCGTTTGGAATGGAAGAAGGCAAATTCCTTGGATTCATCGTAACCAAAGATGGATTCAAGGTGAACCCGGAAAAAGTTCAGGCGATCGAGCGCATGCCATCGCCTTCTACGATGAAGGAAATGCAACGACTAGCCGGTAGGGTAGCCGCACTCAATAGATTCTTAGCCAACCATGCAGCTAAGTCTTACCCTTTCATCAAGACCCTGCGGAGCTGTCTAAAAAAGGAACAGTTCCAATGGACCGCAGAGGCCGAAAAAGCTTTCCGGGAAATGAAAGAGTGTTTGATCCAACTCCCAACTTTAACCGCACCACGAAAAGATGAGCCACTTATCTTATACCTGTCTGCTGCGGACAACGCGGTAGGCGCGGTACTTATAGTGGAGCGGGAAGGAGTTCAAACACCCATCTACTACATCAGCAAAATGCTCAACGACCCAGAGACAAGGTACTCCATCATGGAAAAATTGGTACTGGCACTAATGCACGCATCGAGACGTTTACGACGTTACTTTGCAAACCACGTCATCACAGTGTTAACCAACTATAGGATCGGCCCGATCCTATCAAAACCCGACATCTCTGGGAGGTTAGCAAAATGGGCAATCGAGCTGGGCGTGCTTTCACTGAACTATAAGCCGCGCCCCGCAATCAAAGGCCAGGTCTTGGCTGACTTCGTCGCTGAAATACCAGCAAACCGCATCCAAGAATGCGAAGAAGAACAAAACCCTGTATCACAACCATCCTCCACAGAAACCTGGGCATTATTTACGGATGGTGCATCCAACGAAGATGGTTCTGGCGCAGGTTTGCGACTTGTCAGCCCCGATGGCCAAGAGCTAACCTACGCAATACGCCTCGATTTCGAAAGTACGAATAACGAAGCGGAGTATGAGGCTCTACTGGCAGGGTTGCGTTTAGCAATTAAACTCGACGTCAAACATCTGGAAGCACACGTCGATTCACTACTAGTTGCAGGGCAGATACGCGGTGACAATGCCGCAAAGGGGGATACCATGATCCTATACCTCGAACAAGCCCTGCAACTGAAGTCAAAGTTTACCTCCTTCAATATTCGCCACATCAACAGGAGTGAAAATAAACCCGCGGACGCACTATCAAAACTTGCGTCCACCAGCTTCCAACACCTGGCAAAAGAGGTACGCATCGAAATTCTGCAAAATCCCTCGGTACCCCTGCGCCAAGTCAATGTCATCCAGTACGGTACAACTTCCTGGATGACACCGCTCATTGCATACTTACAATCAGGTGTTACCCCCGAAAACAAAGCAGAGGCATGCAACACAAAGCGTGTCATTACCAAATGGGAGACGGTATCTTATACCGTAAATCATACCTAGGGCCACTCCTACGATGCGTCAACCCCCAAGATGCCACATACCTTATCAACGAAATTCACGAGGGGATATGTGGCATACACGCAGGACCACGCATGGTGGTGGCCAAAATCATGAACGCCGGGTACTATTGGCCGGGCATGCACCTGGATGCAGTCAAAGTCTTACGCAAGTGTTTCAATTGTCAGCGACATGCTCCCAAGACCTTGCGTCCCAAGAACAACTTGATCCCCGTCACCACCGCATGGCCATTCCAAAAATGGGCAATCGATGTGGTGGGACCATTTCCAGACGCACCAGGAGCAGTGAAATTTATCATAGTAGCTGTTGATTACTTTACAAAATGGGTAGAAGCAAAGCCACTTGCATCAACCACCGCTATGATAACAAGAAAATTCGTGTGGGAACATATCATCTGCCGTTTCGGTCTACCAATGTGCATAGTCACCGACAACGGTACCAACTTCGCTGCCGACGACTTTCAAAAATGGCTAAAAGAGCTAAACATTGAACACATATTCTCCTCAGTGGCGCATCCGCAAGGGAACGGCCAAGTCGAGAGTATCAATAAAAGTTTAGTCGAAGGCATCAAGGCACGGTTGGGAACAGCCAGACGCGGCTGGGTTGATGAACTCCCAAGTATTTTATGGGCTCACAGGACAAGCCCAAAAACAAGCAACGGCGAGACCCCCTTCAGCCTGGTCTACGGTACTGAAGCGGTGATCCCCGCGGAAGTAGGCCTCCCCTCACCTAGAATGTTGGCCATCAACAAGATGGACAACAATGAGGAACGCAGGGTTGACTTAGACCTCTTGGAAGAAAGGCGCGAAAACGCTGCCATCAATGAGGCCAAGTACAAAACCAAGTTGGAAAAATACTACAATGCACGCGTTCGCATTTGTACCTTCAACCCTGGAGACTACGTCCTTCGTGACAACGAAGCATCCAACGCAGAACGCCCAGGGAAACTTGCCCCTAAGTGGGAAGGACCGTACCTCATCCAAGAGGTCCTGGGCAAAGGCGCGTATAAACTACAAACATTAGAAGGCGAAACTATCGCACACACATGGAATGCACAGCAACTTCGACGCTGTTATATGTAAGCCATGTTTTCTGCATGTAATCTATTGGGCCGCAGGCCATTTGCAAATAAATAAATAGACGATTCAATGCAATAGTTTATTTATTTCTATTTCAAATGCGTGTTCCATTCTGAGGTATACACAAAAACAGATCAGCAAAATCTTCATTCGTGATACCCACACAGAAGGGTAACCACACGCAACTATTGTAATAGGCCAGCAATGGCAATACTGTCTGTCTAACCAGAGAAAAATCTTCATACTTGCATATCACCTAGATATGCAAACGGCAATTACAGATTTAGTATTACTCACAGTAACACTAAACGCGTACAAATTCAAACATGCAAGTACTAAAAACACTTGTGAAAATTGAAACAACAATTCTTTATATTCAAAAAATTCCTGCACCTGCGCGGTGCACAAGGAATTTACATAAAGTTTTGTTACGGTTACATAAGGAAACAAAAAAGGCACGCAAGCCAATCTAATCTTCCTTTGTGCCACTGGGGCCCGCACCATCCGTGCCCTCAACATCTGGTTTTTCCTCATCATCATCTTCATCAGCGTATAAGACTCGCAAGCGGTCCACATAATCCTCCGATTCTAGACACTTTTCAAGTTCTTCAAGATCTGTGAGGGTTGTTTCATTAAAATCCTTAACCGCAGCAGCAAGAAGCGCTTCAGTGTCCACGCCATGAAACCCGGACCGCTCATTAGTAAGCCCGCCACGCGCTGCAACGTTCAAATGACTGATACAGCGGTTGTAGCCAGCTTTGAAACCAGCATCCCGGGCACGCTCCCTGATCTCGTTAATGCCTGCTATGGTCTCGGGTGCGTCAAGAATGGCAGTAACAATCTGCGAAACATGAATACAATGGTTATCAAAGGCAAACCTACAAAAATAACAAGGCAACGGATACTTACATGCCCGATCCCGCGCATACGCATCCATTCATGATCAGCCTTGAGCAACTCAAGTGAAGAAGCATGGCTATCCCTAGCCTCTTCAGCCTCTCTTGCCCGCACTTCAGCTTCAGCAGCACGGGCAGAGATTTCCTCAATAGCGACCCCTCGGGTCCGCACTTCAGCCTTTTAAACAAGGAATCAGAAGTATACAAAAAGAATCAACAAACTTGTGAGACACAATTTCAAAGTTAGGAAAAACTTATACCTGAAGGTCCAAGATAGTTTTGCTTAACTTGGTGCGGTCAACATTTTCCCCTTCAAGAGCTTTTGCAGCACGACCCTCCGCTTCCTTGGCCTCTTCCAGAGCCTTGGCAAGACGAACCTCTGCTTCCTTGGCCCCTTGGGCAGCCGCAACAGCCTCAGCTTTCTCTTTAGCCAACGCAGAAATTGCTGCCTTGGCATTGATAAGCTCCTGACGAACATGAAAGAGAGTTTCATTCTGTTTACCCCAAGATTCTTTCCAAGTCTTGCGCTCATCAGATAGCGTCTTGCGCTCATCAGAAAGGGTTTCTTTCCAACGCTTACGCTCATCAGACAGCAATTTTCCAAGAGTACGAACCTGTTTAAGCTCAGCAGTTGCAGTCCATTCTTCAGTCTGCTTATGCTTCTCAAACGCAGCTCTATCCCTCTCAAGCTGCTCTCTATCCCTCTCAAGCTGCTCTGCACCCTCACGTGCAGCCTTCACCAACTCCTCGGCCTCGGCCCGTAAACGCGCATTCTCCTCCCCCTTGCGCCCCAGCACCTTGCACTTTTCCATAACGGCATTTGCCATTATGGAGCTCCCCACAAGCATGGAGGAGAGTTGGTTCATCTGGACCTCAGTCGGTAAAGAACGGGCCCGGTTTACCTCAAAAGGAGTGCCCAAACCACTCAAAACCTCCCTACACGCAGAGGGATCAGCGGAAATGTCATCCCCTTGCATCACAGACCACGGAGGGCGGTGGTAAGACATGGCCCGATCTTCTGTGTAAGAGTGATAATAATACTCCAATTCAGACTCTTCAGGCTGAATTGGAGTCTCTACAAAACCCGCACCACCAGCGGAACCGGAAGCCTTCTCGGCAACAGGAGACTTTGGCTTTCCGGTGTAACCAAACTTCAAATCCATCTCAACAGTATCCTCTGGGGTGATAACATTATCACTCGAATCAACCGTGTCATGGATTTGAGCCGCGGGACCCTTTCCAGTGTTCACCCCCCGCACAGAGGCTTCAGGAGTAACAGCCTTATGAACCCCCGCACCCGCAGCAGTGTCGTGCGGGGGAGGGGGAGGAGGAGCATCAAAGTCGAAGAACCCTTCATCTTGCGGCTCTGAAATCAACACAGAAATACTTTAAAGAACCAAGTATAAGCACGAAATATTTGTTAGTCATGCGTCACATACCAGAAACAACCGCAGGCTTCCTTGGTATGACAAAAGGCTTGCGCCTGGTCTGAATCTTCGGTTTCTTTCCCCTACCAGCATCACCAGCATCCTCCACTTTTCTCTTCTTTTCATCACCCGGTTTCGAACCCGCAGTGGTTCCACCGGTGGCCGCACCAACACCTGGAACACCCAAGCCCTCTAGGGTGTCAGATACTACCACGTAATCGGTATATCTGCGGAAATGAGAACGAGAGATACCTGCTGCTTGCTTCACCAAGGGCGGAACAACAGATACATCAGGTTTCTTCACACCGCGACCCCGCCCAGGTTTATCCACATGCTTTTTCTCCGCATGTCTTTTGGGGGCACCCTTTGACTCAAATTTACCAAGGTTCCCAAGTGTACCTGCATATAGAATATCAGCAACAAACCTTGTAAAGCAATAAAGGTTATGAGTAATACCTTTGCCCTGCGGCAGGGGTGCAGTCATCACCTCGCGTGAAGCAACGCGGAAGAGAGGGACAATCGTCAAGTTAAAACCTTTACCTTCCGCAGTCGGAATAAGATCAACTTTGCCAGTAAAAGTTGGATCAAATATCTTCCACACTTCCACAATTTCTGATAATACATGTCCAAATTAATAACAAACACGGGAATAAAGAAACCGCAAAAGAGTGGTAACACTTACCACCAGTTTTCTCCCGCACCACAGGCGTGAAATTCCTCTTAGGCCGGGTCAACATCATCCGCAGCACCCACAACTCATTGTTGGTCAGCTGCCTATGCTCAATGGGTTTCAGCTTTGAGAACCACTCCGCAGTCTCCGCGGTAGGCATATTAATATCCTCCGCAGGGATAGGCTCATTGACGTTCCGCATATTCATCTCCACAACAACTGCGGCAGCTTTAACGTAGAAGAACTTACACTTCCACTTCGTAATACCCTTCGGAGGGGTCATCAACTTGATGCTTCCATACCGTTCTCTAAAGGAAAAGAAACCGGTGTTCACCGTCAACTGGTAAAACCCCCGGAAGTTTTCAACGGTAACCGGCAGACCAAGAGCACGAAAAGTTGATTCAAAATGTCTAATACGGATCATCCCAAAAGGACTCATCTGGGAGATATGGATCTTGTAATGTTCCAAGACCTGAGCAACAAAAACAGTTAATGGTAAACGAAGGTTACCATCAGTAAAACACTCGGCCCACATGGTGATGTGACCGGCCGGAGCACAAGCACCAGTATCACCAGTTTGGGGATAAACAGCCCCATACTCGTGAGGCATCTCAATCTTGGCCATCAGTTGGTCGAATGAAACTCTCGACCACTTCAATGGTGGTAGGCCACCACCAGGAACACTGCCACCATCATCTTCTTCTTCTCCGGCCACCGGAGAAGATGCTTCAGGGTTTTCACCCTCCACATTATGTGGGTTAGATGGATCAGCCATCAGAAATATGTAGAACAGAAGTTTCGAGTTAAAGAAAAAACTCAGAAAACTCAAAAGATTACCGGAATAAAAGACAGATTGATCGGAGAAGACGAAGGGAATGCTCTCTCTCTCACCAGAATTTTTTTTCGAAAAATTTGAACAGTGAGGGGAAACCAAACGGCTCCCCCTTTATATACTCATCGCAATAAATGCGATACAGTAAACCGCCTCAACACGTTCAAAATAGGCGAGTTACAAGGCGACACGTGGTCAGCAACCTTTCCGCTGACGGTTATCACGCGCGCGTGGCCGCCCACGCGCCTGACAGAGAAGACTTTTTCACTCCCTGCTACAGTGCAGTTATGACCTCGGTCAGTGCAAACGTCTTTTCAAATCAGCACATGTCAGAATCCAACCAACTTCAACAACCCACACGTGCAATCGTGACGTAGGCAACAGAAAGCGACAACCTTATCCAAACACAAGCGGCATGCGGTTTCTCTGGTTTACCGCACCATAACCCATACCGCATGTCGTTTTTTACATACCCCTCAAAAAAGGCAAAAATATATATCTTTAAATTATATAAAGGGGTATAAGTCATAAACCGCACATATCCACGAGCACACGTGGAATATGCGGAGATGACGCACACCAACCCGCACAGGTGTGTCAGATACTCAGAACCAGCACGGTTCTTTGGACTGCGAAAATCGCTACTCAGGATGCGGTAAACCGCACCCCATGAGAGCTTCTTCAAGCTTCAAAACCCTTGTTTCCGGTTCACAACCACAGAGGGAACGCAAACAGCTTCTCCTTAAGGAACAGGACAAGTATGCTGAGCAACCGCACATCAGCAACCCTGTCCCCTGAACCTTCAAGAGCCACATCCAGGCTACAAGACTTCTAGAAGCGAGTTCTTTGCTGCAAACCGCAACCATTCTTACGTAGTTACTGCAAACCGCAACTATGCGAACGGTAGCTACGGAAGAGCCACAACTAAGCCACCACGCGGAAGAGCAAAGCTATTTCAAGAAAAACTGCTTTCCAACTAAGCGTGAAGGAAAGTGGCTACAAAACGAATGCGGAAGAGTTTCAACCAACTTCCCAAGTATCTAAAACGATCTCTTCCGGCAACGCTACTTACAGGGAAACTGCTTTCCACCAAAGCGTGAAGGAAAGTGGCTCCAGAACAGCGGTAACAAGTCTGCCTATGACTAGTTACCCACCTATGGACCGCATAGAATAAACAAAGGTGGGCACAACCCTGCCTATGATCATGTTTATTTGCCCATAGTCCAGATTCACATTGTTCGACCAAACACGGCCAACAATGACGCAACTACCCCACGATCCTCAAAGAAACATGGCAAACAAAGTTCGGCAACGAGGTAACCGCAAAGAACGCGCGGTTACTAGAGAGCTAATCCTCTGAGGACGTGCGGTTACTTGAGAGATAAACCGCAGAGTACGTGCGGTCACTAGGAAGCTAACTGGAGAACACGAATACCCCACAGAACAGGGTTCATCATTACATGTCCAGTTGCTAAACATAGAGCTTGAGCAAAGTACGTACAACTTTGCACTAGCTGAAGCAGAAGTTCCAACTAGACTGAAGAACACATCTTCAGTCACGATCTCAAAGGTTGGTTCGAACCCTGCTAACACCTTCAGTCACCGTCTCAAAGGTTGGTTCGAAACACCAACAGGTGGCTGATGACATCAACAAAAGGCAGACTAAGAGACAAGTCCATGGCTGAGAATTCCGCATCAGACGGAACTTGCTCACCATGCACCCTTCTCAAAGGAAGAAACAATCCACTAGAAAGGGCCTACTACGTAAAGAAGGTGTCATCTGCATGGCACAATCTTAACCTTCTAGACAACATAGTCCAGTATCCCTCCCACATGCGACTCGCATACAGAAGGAACACTAGACTGGGGGGACTTGAAGGGGTATGGTCCCAAATATCGCGTCAGCACGACCGCGAATGACCATTACCCTCATTAAAAGCCCCCAGCAGCAATTAACCCTCCAGTGTCCGCGTAGACACACGCGAACACTGCGGTCCAATCTGTCCATTGATGAGAAGACTTACCTTAGGGACGGAAACTAATGTTACGCATAGAGATGCGGCCTCGCACCGCATCCTATGAACATTTTCGTCACGACAAGGGATCTGGACAACAGTAACAGTCACTCGACAGGCGATGCGGCACAACACCGCATCCCGCGCAAATCATGGATGGAACAACCAATGCGGGAACAACATCAATGACCGCAAGCAGCGATGCGGCTTGGCACCGCATCCTGCCTACAAGGCAAGTGGGTCTGACACCACAGTGCAAGTGGTACTAGGGAACAGTCGCCCACTGGCCCACGTATGTACAACAGTCTGACACCACAGCAGGACGTGGCAACACCACAGCAGGACGTGGCATCACCACAGTGTCCGACAGGTCTGACACACCTGCAAATAGCTGTGCGATGTCAGGCTAGCTACTCAACCACCCTCCTTCACTCCTCGGCTATAAATACTCACCCCAAACCAGGTTTGAGGTATCACTTCTGAACTCTCTCAATACTACTACTATCATACTTTGCTTCCCAAGCAAATTACTGATTCTCACGCCGGAGAGTGGTAACAAGGAGCACCCCCCACCCCATCCTCCTTGTTACGAGTCACGGTTTGTTTCCTTGTGCAGGAAACCCACCACCAGACGATCCAGCCAGCGATCCTCGGAAAGAAGGGATTAACCCTCTTGACGAGACCAGTGAGTTAACCCTACCCGGTTAACCATTGTTTCATCAATACCCTTCACTGTTTTATTGTTTATGCATCTCATCGAAAGCAAAAACTAGTTTTAGTTCGTAGTTAGTTTTTAGTTTTGATATAAATTAATCAAAACGACGTAATTTTTGAAAGGTTTTACATCTAAGCTTAGGTGTGCAACATCCCCATATTCACTTTTCCCTAATATTTTATATATGTTTTGTTTGCCTCACTTAAATTATAAAAAAAAGTAAAATGCAATTTGGCTCTTTGAAGTTTGGTCTAGATTGTCGCCTCTCTCCCTCTCTTTTAGTTTTTGCTATCTGAAACGCTAATATTGTTATATCATTGCCTTCTGCCCCCGAACGTTAGTCGGCTGTTACATTGACCGTTAGATTTAGGCGCAATTTGGTCTTTTCACATCCAAAGCTTCCTACACTTGCCACCTCCCTTATCTTTTCACCCTTACCCTCCCTTATCCTACACTTGCCACCTCCCTTGGTCTTTTCACCCCATTCTTCATTTCTCCCCTTCTTCTTCACCGGCGACCAACAATGTCCGGCGATTCAGCAGCTCCTCTTCACAACGAACAAATAATGGAATCACTGTCGATTTTCACAACGAACACGTCCATGGTACGTATATCAAGCACATTTTATATATACATTTTATACATTGATCAATTTCCTTAAGATTAGAGTAACAGTAACGAAAAATATTCACTGAGCTGGGGGTCTCACTGGAAGCAGCCTCTCTATTCCTACGGGGTAGAGGTAAGGCTGTCTACATCTTACCCTCCTCAGACCCTACCTTAGCTTTGCTATTGGTGGGATTTACTGAGTATGATGTTGATGATGTAACTTTCTTTATAAACACTAAGAAATAATACTATATGATTATGATTTACATTTCAATGAATTTTAAGGATTTACATGTAAAAAATAACATGCTAAGTTAAGTTGAACCATTTGACACATGCACATGGATAGGAAATAATTTACAATGAGGCACTTCCTCAACACCCGCTATTTGGTTTGAACAAAAATGCATGCATACAATAATTATACAAGTGCACTATCTAGTATTAGATATTTTACTTTTTATGGGGAAACAAATAATTCAATTAACAGGAACAAAAAGCTACGTGCATGGATGGTTTAATTACAAGTAAAGGAAGAGTAAAGAAAAAGAAATGAGAAGAAAAAAAGATAAGGAGTGAAATATATGATAGTACGCTCTGATGTAGGATCCTGTACATTAATCCAGAAGTGTGAGGAGTGCATTATAACACTATATATAACACTATATAACACCATATAAATACCGTATAACACTATGTAACCCCATATAACACTATATAACACTATATAACAAATATAACACTATACGTCTATCATAGACATGCTATCAGACAAAATATAGTGTTATATTTGTTATATAGTGTTATATGGTGTTATATGGTGTTATATGGTGTTATATAGTGTTATACGGTGTTTATATAGTATCATATAACGTTATATATAGTGTTATAATACACTTCTCACACTTCTGGATTAATGTACAGGATCCCTACCCAGTATGCTCTTATAGTTAATTTACATAGTAGTTAGCAAATGTTTCAACTTTCAACCTACAAACACATGTTGTTAAGATCTTTGTAGAGCTCAAAAGCGAGAAGAAAAAGCCTAAAATGAGCAAGAAGTTCGTGTCAAGTAAGCCAAGGAGCGACTGCCTAGTGAACCAAACAAGGCGTTACTTCCAACACCTTGAGGTGTGATTAGGCAAGTCATCCTTGGCTACCAAACAAGAACTCTTCCATTCATGTAAGAACTTCTCTTCGAGTTATGTTATTAGATATGGTGTGAAAATATAATAGCAAAACTTCCTATTTATAGCCTATGTTAATAGAGTGGCCAATGGAACCACATTATTCTTTTCCTTATAAATTTGGTTTTAAACCTTCTACCATTATCAACATCTTTAAAAGAATATATCGTAAATATAATACCGTGTTCTTCAGTCTGTGGCCAAAAATCTAGCATGTGAGTTGACTTAGGCTAGTTGATGCCTCCTTGAAAGATTAGCTGAAATATTCTTTAGTTCCCATTTTGTAAATTATACTCCAGAAGACTCATTGGGTCTAGGGCTGTAAACGAACCGAACGTTCAGCGAACAGTTCGTGAACCGTTCGGCGGGAAGTTCGTTTATGTTCGTTCGTTTAATAAACGAACGAACATGAACAAGAAATTCCGTTCGATTAGTTAAATGAACGAACATGAACAAAGGTCTCGTTCGTTCAATTGTGTTCGTGAACGTTCGGTAAGGTGTTCGTGAACATTCGTTCATTTGTGTTCGTTTATGTTCGTATGTTCGTGTTATAATTAAAGATTTTTATACTTTCGTATATTTTATCTATACTTTTTATACTATTAAACTTTTATTTATATCATTACCCTAACAATTAAACTAGGAAACTCTCTTTCACCTTGTTTATGCACCATTTCTTTTCTCATTATTTACATCGACGAATATGATCTACCTCCGTTCCACAATAAGGGATTCAAGTTCTAGTGCTACTCTCTGGGCCATCCACCTTTATCCTTCATCGCGTTCGCCAAATTTATTTGTGTTCGTGAACCGTTCGTGAACACGCTCGTTTCCTTAATGAACGAACACGAACATAAAATCTCGTTCGGTAAGTGTTCATGAACCGTTCGTGAACACATTTATTTCCTTAACGAACGAACACGAACAAGGTCTCGTTCGTGTTCGTTCGGTTCGTTTACAGCCCTAATTGGGTCAATGAATGTATTTGGAATCACAGCACTCCATGTTACATTTCAGGCTAAAGTTTGACTTTTGATACATATATGCAACATGCCATCCATGCTTTGGAACAAAGTTTTCTGCAGATTTCATAATGGCTTTCTGATTTCTTTCACAAAGTCAAAGAATTCTATTATGCTTTTTCATACACATACCGATTGGAATATATTCTACTTGTATTAAATAAAGTTGTGCCTGCAAGTCATTGTATTTGGTTTTCTTCATTGATTGAATGCAGTAATGAAATGTTCATATGATTTTTTTCCCATTTGCACCTGAACATGCATTTTGCATAAAAAAGTTGCACCTTATTTGTAAGCACCCGATTGTAGTAATTTGATTTCAATAAAAGAGAATGCAACCACTACTAGAAAACTGCTATTATTCCTACCAAAATTTCCTACGCATTTCCTACGAACGAAAATGGCGACACATTTCCTACGAAATTCGACGTATTAGAAAGGGTCTTAGTTTACAAAAAAACGACAAATTGGTTTGCGTAGGAAAAATGTAGGAAAATTCCGACAGATCTCTGACGAAATCCGTTTTCATTTTAACCATTAGTCGGAAATTCGTAGGAATCGTTATGCGTAGGAAAAGTGTCGGCAATTCCCGACGAGAATCCTACGGAATCCGTTTTCATTTTAATCATCGGTAGGAAATGCGTAGGAATCCACTTTATCATCATAATAAAATGAAATTACTGATATTAAAATATAAAGTTTTATTATTTATAAAAAAAATATATGTTATTAAAATATAAAGTTAACATGAGGTGTATGAATATGTTATATATTGATGTCGTGCAGTTCAGCCAACAAGTTGTGATAAATCATTTTGAAACATTATTATCTGAGTAAGTTCATGATAAGCATCCTAAATTTTACTAAGAAACAAGCCAACAAACATACTCGATTTCAAAATGAGTTTTGTTTGGAAGTCGATATACTTTGTGCTGAATAGTAAAAAAATTGAAAATATAAGAGATTTAATTTAAATATATAGAAAAAGTTAACTTTTCAAAATATACAAATAAAATAATTTGTCCACGCCAATGATCTCTATATCAAGTGGTGGAAGGGTTGCATTTTCTCTTGAGAGATGCAAGTTCAACTCCCACTTGGTGCAGTGGCGGACCAAGAAATTTTTTTCATGGGGGGCGGAAATTTGTAGTCGTCGGTTGTCTACCACTAAGTATTGAAAAAAGTTTGGTTTTATTCGGGTTGGATCGGGTTCGGATAGTTCACAAAGAACACACAAATTAATAAATTTGTAACCGTTAGTTGTCTATCAGTAGATAGTAACGTTCTCCGTTAACTTAGAAAGAGGTGGGTCACTATAAGAAGTTGGTCAATATAGTTATTATGAAAATTGCTTCAAGCTTCTTCTTTCCCTCTTTGTTACTATTATCGGTTCACATCAATACTTCTAAAAATATTGTATACAATAAATTTAAAACAGTTATTTTATTATAAATGCAATAAAAGAATTCCAAAATAAATTAAATTATGATTTACTAAATTAGTAGAGATAATATTTATTATTGTGTGAATAAAACAATAAAATAAACCAAATAAGATCAATTAAATTAAATAAATCAACAATTGTAAAACATATTAAGTAAGAGTTGACTGACTTAAAGTTTCTTCTTTATTATTATTTTAGTTTTTTTTTATAATTTTAATTTTGGAAAAAACATTAAATGAGATGACATAACATGAAAGAAAACTTTTCAGTGCTTTTTAGTGGGTATAATCTAGAGCTTTAGCTATCATCTTCCTCATTTCATCTTCTACTTTTCAAATGGCTCTGCAACTATACAATAGCCGGAAAAAAATTCGATGAAACCATTCCCACTTTCTCTCTGCTACTCTACATCAGACAATTCAAGGGGTGCGACTGAAAAATTTTAAGGGGTGAGGTCAGTTTTTTTGCTTAAAAAATACACTAAATTTTTTTTAAGGGGTGCACCCGCCCACCCATCCATCAACGTGAGTCCGCCCCTGACTTGGTGCAGAGTCAAGCACTGGTGGGTAATGATAGGAAACCCAGGGAAACCTGGGTTGAATCATTGAGCTAAACGGGTTTTACTGGTAATTTCACAGTTGTGCCTACAGGCGGGTGAGTTACTGGGTTTTCTCCGGAATTGGTGGTGGACTCGGGTTACTTTTGGAGTACTCTGTTTGTCCAGTTGGTGTCTCGAGAGTGCTCGGGATTGATTCTATTGGCTGTTAAAAAAAAAGAATTTGTCCACGTCATTAAGTTATTCTTTATACTACCTTGTATGTAATTTTCGAGTTAGACTTTGTCTTTTCTTCTTTTTGTTGTATTTATTTACTAAGTGTTACACTCAACCACGTTTCATTTTCTCTACGGTAGGTGACATTAACAAGGGATACGTTGGGTTAGTCAAAGAAGTGATTAAAAGGAAGATGAACGACCAAGAAAAATGTTACCTTCTATTTAAGTTATTTAGGTAAACTATAAATTGGTTATCTTTGGAAGCTATTATGCAGGGAACGTGGTTACTATGTGGATAATTTGGTTGTGCAAATTTACATAAAAGATATCACGAGTTGTGGGAGGTTTACCTGTGCATGAGGATAAAAACAAGACAAGGAGAAGCATCAACGTAGCCATTATACTCTAACAGGCGTAGACCTTTCCCACTTCATATCAAATTTCGGGCATATGACAACAAACTTTTATAGAGTTGAAAACTTAATTATAGAGGGTTTGTAGCCATACACCCACACTACTAGAAAATAGGGGGATTCCTACCAAAATTTCCGACAAAACCAATTTGGTCGGAAAATTCCGACCATTTTCCGACAAAATAACAACTAAAAAAATAATCTGGTTTTACCGACTATTTTCCTACAATTTACCGACAAAAAAAAAATGGTCGGAAATTTGAAGGAAACTTCCGACTAAGTTCCGACCAAAAATAAGAATAAAAGAAGAAAAAAATTGGTCGGAAAATGGTCGGAAATTTCCGACGACTTACCGACGATATTTGTGGTATATAGAGCTATACGCAGCGTATATAACCTTTCATAATTTTGTTTGGTCATTCGGCATATTTGTGGTATAAATTCTCGCCCGATTACAACGTTAACTCGCTTAAAATATATAACGAGTTAAAAATATATAATGTTTTTTATTATTTAGTCGATGTCGTCGTTAATTTATTTAGTCGGTGTCGTCGAAAAGCGTATAACGTTAAAATTTTGAAAAGCGTATATACGGTTCAAATATATAATATCGTTATCGAGGTTTTGAAATAAATTATTATACCAAGTCTATTGCCGTTCGAATACTATAAACGTTTAAATATTATACCGTTAATTATTTTTAAATACTCGTGTACGGTCTGAATATATTATACCGTTTGAATACTATACCGTGCGGTTCGAATACTATAACGTTAAAATATTATAGCGTTAAGTAAGTTGAAATACCCGGGTACTGTTCGAATATGTTACACCGTTTACAGCAAAAGTTTTATATGTACAGCAAAAGTTTTATATGTACAACAAAAGTTTGATATATACAGGAAAAGTTTGTACATACGTAACAAAATGATAAAATACTATGTGACTCGCCATCCCGATTAGGGATGGCACTGGGGCGGGTTTGAATAATCTCAACCCCATACCAGATTATAAAAGTTTGTCCCATACCTGGCCTAAAACCCACCGGGTATCTATTAGGTATTTCACGTATGGGTAACTATTAGGTATTTACATGTCAAGTATCTAGTATTTTTGTAGGTTTCAAGCATACCTTGTAGTCTATTAAAGATACTCGTTGGGTATACGTGACCCAATACTCGTCGTCGTATGGGGTACCTACTATTAATCAAAATCAGTTTGGCTGTTACCAAAATATTACAAATAAAGTGTATGGCAATCTTGAAGAATAATTGTAAAATTTTTGAAAGGTACTACGACATATCTTCTAAGAAGTAGGGATATTGGGTACTAATGACGATTCGGTGGAAATCAAAAGGGAAAGAAAAAAAACCAACATGTAATGTAAGGATACATCACATATGACATAATTAAAATAAATGAAAAAAGAAACGATTTTGGGTGTATAATCAGGTAAACCACTATATCAACAAATTACCATACACATCCCATACATGCGAAAAAAATAATAATCCCATACCCGATTATCCTACACCATACCCATCCCAAATGTTATGGGATTCAAGTTTACCCACCGTGTTCTAGTTCAATTGCCATTCCTAATCCAGATTCATAACTATTCAGTTTATACAAGCTAGACTAATGCTTGCCTAAACCTAAGTCCTTACTATACAAACAACTTTGAAGATTATAGCTACCAAGTCTTTGTTAATGCTGAACTTTCTAATCAACTGAAGTTGCGGAAGAACAAACTAAAGTTTCAGAAGCATAAACTGAAGTTTTGGTAGAGCAATTGTACTTTTGGATGAACAAAGATTGACTTTTGTCATGGAGTTGACAAAGTCAACTTGTTCATAACTAGAGGCGGCTAATTGAAGAAATTTGAACTCTATAAATAGGACATTTAGTCCTCATGTCTAGGTGATGTATATTGTGAGTCTCCTTCCCTAGAAGGAGCTCTCCGAAGGTTGAATCGGAACTTAAACTGAGTGTGTGTATCTACGTACGTATGTATGTATGTATGTATGTATGTATGTATGTATGTATGTATGTATGTATGTTTGTATGTATGTATGTATGTACGTACGTATTATGATTTGAATATGTGATGATTGTTTCTGTCAATAAAATCACACAACTGTTAGACATGATTATGCCACAGGATCGAGAATCAAGTGGATGTGAAATAAAGAACATGATCAAATGGTTGTGAAATAAAGAACACAGCGAAGATCAAAACAAATAATCAATGTAACATTGATTTGACAAACATGTTTCATATACACATGGAATTTGATGAGTCAAAGGGTATTAGTACTTGTGGTCGATTGAATATATTTATACATATAGAAGGTTACAACTTGAATGACGTGATGATTCAGTAATCGTCCCAACCCTAATCTATAATTATCATGCTTAGGATAAAAAAAAATACATAATACCGAGTTTCAAACCATAAGTTCTAGATAAATACAAACATACCCATAAATATAATATAGCTTGATTTTTTGTTTGAACATGAAAACTCCAATTTTGTTTAGTAGAGATCTTCAAGATCTAGCTTAAAACTTCAACCTGCCATCAAAGCATCATTCATCTTTGTGTCTCCTTCTACAGTTCAGCCCATACGTAGCAAGCTTTCTTCCTAACAAATAATTATTTCCCTTCCTTTCATGTGGATATAGTATCATTCATGATAACAAATATAGACCACGTACCCTTACTTGTACATTCAAGTTTTCATTAAATCCCAATGCCTTGGTGACTTCAACCCTCTTTTCATCTTGGCTAACCTTTACATAACCCATAGCTTGAACGATCATATATATGTCAAAAAATCATCAACTTGTCCATTTCAAGGGTTGGAGGCATAAATGAAGAAATGAAATTCTTGGCTGAGTTTTTCTTTGTGAGATGAGACTACTTAATGGACTTGAAGCAAATCAAGGAAAGTGATACAATCATCAAGTGTAGACATGAACATAAGGATAAACCATCTTATCTTGTTCGGCTTGTGGGGTATATTAGACGAACGAGGCTTATAAGCTAGATTATGTTATATCAATCTATTATTATTAAGAATGTATTATGTAACATTATTATTGTTATTATTCTTTAACCTAGTTAGGGGCGGTTATTACCATGAACTCCCCGTATATATGTAATCATATGTAACGAATTCAATTACCAATTCAATCAAGAACATTATTCAAATTCTCTCATTCGAAATCTAAGTCTGTTAGTGTGATCCATTCCAATAAAGTGGCACCGATCAACAGGTACAAATTATGTAAATCGTTATCCAGTGCACAACCTAATTTCTTTCCGAAGATATTAATACATGACGACCAACGGAGGGATTCAAACCAAGATTCCAAAATTGTTGGGACAGAATTACTATCACTGGCATATACAAATGAGGGTGTTACTGGAATCACAAGATTTATGGACGATAGTGGAAGAAGGATATTCAGAACTTCCAGCAAATGCATCAGAGAACGATCAGAACGTTCAGAAAGAGAAGATTAAAAGGGACAAGAAGGCGTTGCATATCATGTTTCAGGCCGTTAATGAAACAGTATTTGAACGTGTGGCAACGTGTAAAACTTCAAAGGAAGCATGGGAAGTCTTACACAAAGCATACAGAGGAGAGAACAGGGTAAAAACGGTAAGATTGCAAACCCTAAGATGTGAATTCGATGCATTAAGAATGAAGGATAGTGAAACTATAGAAGATTATGTTAATCGCACAACCGTAATAGTGAATCAATTACGTCTGAATGAAGAAAGAATAGAGGAACAAAGAATTGTCGAAAAAATTCCCAGAAGTTTAACAAGGAAATACGAATCAGTGGTGGTAGCCATAGAAGAATCTAAGGATTTAAATGCAATTTCCACAGAGGAATTACTTGGGATTTTGCAGTCACATGAATTACGGCTAAGACAATACGAATCATTGATGATGTTTCGTCATAGTAGACCTCGATGAAAGATAGGTGTTTCGTCACCTGGGATATCAACGAAAGATAGGTGTTTCGTCACCTGTGATGTTGACGAAAGATAGGTATTTCGTCACCTATGATGTCGAAGAAGAATGTATACTTCGTCGCCAGGGTTCTTCGT
Source organism: Helianthus tuberosus (assembly GCA_030545235.1). Classification (NCBI taxonomy): domain Eukaryota; kingdom Viridiplantae; phylum Streptophyta; class Magnoliopsida; order Asterales; family Asteraceae; genus Helianthus; species Helianthus tuberosus. The sequence continues at coordinate 71,798 of JARYGA010044551.1, forward strand.
CGGGTGGTTCTTCGCCGAAGGGTAACCTGTTTGGGCTTGGGCTTTGGTAGATAGCCCAGTTAACTGTTGTGTGCTATTGCATGTTATACATGGGATGTGAACACCTATAGAATAGGGTATTTGATATATGATATTTGGTGATCTTGTGATAGATGCAGACTGTATACGAATACGTGACTTACTGTGTACAAATACGTGATTTATTGTGTATATATACGTGAGTCGTTTGATTATGTAACTAATGTTGATTGGTAACCACGGTAGGGTTTGCGTTGACCAACTTGAATGGGTAATTTAACATACCGAGCAAATCAAAGGTGAGTTCATTCCTCTTGAGCATGCGTCCCGGTGGTTGGGACAGTCATTGGGTATCCCTGAGAGGGATAGGTTTTTGGGTAAATCAATTGGGTATTCCTAAGAGGAATACGTCTTGTGGGTATAATCGGGAATGTTGGATAATACACTCATCCTATCACCTTTAAGTTCCATCTTGTTTGTTACCTGAGAGGTAACAGGGTATTAGTTGGTAGCGCTATCTAGGTTTGGCACCCTCACCCCGTACCTGAGAGGACGGGTGTGAACTAATGACCCAGTCATGCCTAATGCTTTGATAGGTGCATTGGGGAACGGGCAAAATAAATCAGGAGCCGTCTTGTATTCGGGGTATTATCAACATTGAAATCAATGAACTAAACTAAACACTTGGTAACCAACGTTTTCGTAAAACTATGAACTCACCAGCGTTGTCTGATACACTTGTTTCGTGTGCTCGCAGGTCGTTAGGTGCTTTGGGAAAGGAACTTGTTCTCTGGATGGCTGGAGTGGTCATGGGTCGCGTTGCTTGGATATGCATGTCTTGTTACTGAATTCATATACATTGGATTTTGAAACGTTTAAACTATGAAATACTATTTGCTTCCGCTGACACTATTTAAATTGGATTTGGTTTTATGAATGTTTTACGTAATAAATGGAAACTTTGTTAAATATCTTGTGGTTAGTTCAATGTGATTAGTGGCTAGATCCTGGTACGTCACACACCTAGCGGGATTACGGCATGTGGAATTTTGGGGGTGTGACATACATCATGTATTCAAACTTGTATACTCGCCAACATATTTTTACTCATTATTTTAATACATGTTGCAGGTTGATAGGTGATGAACGAAGGAAAACAAGTTTAGGGTGGACTTAGATACATGCCTAAACGAATAAACAATTATTTATGAATCTTGTATTTGATGCTACAATTTGATCATGTTTTGTTTTGTCGAACGATGTATGGCATTTAGTATCTATGAAATTTTGATTTAATAATTATTGTCACATTTAGTGTTATGAAGCTACGAGCAATCTTGTGATCGTCTCACTCCAATGTTTCCGTCATCGGTTGGGGTGTGACAGGTTAGATAATGACCGGGACATGTACAGACATGCGCAACCGCGCACAACTTATGATCGCGCAACAAGACACGATTACAGCTCGGTCTACCGACTGAAGTCTGCAGCAGGCAGTTCCAAGTTCATAAAAGGAAATTCCCTAGCACCACTAACACATTCAAAACTTCCACCAAGTGTGGGAAAATTCAATGGGTTGACAATCCTAGATGACCACATTGGTATGTTCACCAGTGCCGGCCTCGTTGGCTGCTGGACGCAACCACTATGGTGCCATCTTTTTGTCCAGACCCTTACTGGCAATACAAGGGCCTGGTTTGACAGTTTATCAGTGGGCTCACTGGTATCGTATGAAGATTTGCAAGAAAAATTTCTTGCTCACTTCAGCTAACAAAGGCGACACGCCCGAGATACGACGGACGTTATGACGATCTGGCACAGGAACAACGAAGGCTTGGAGGCCTTCATCACCAGATTTAACAAAGAATACCTCGAGATCGGCAAGGTATCCGACACGCTTGCACGCGCACATTTTTGTTATGCCGTCAGGGATGACGAAATGATCAAGACGATTATCGGTAAGGAGGGCTTACCAAAGAAATGGGACGGCGTTATGACAGCAACCAAAACGTTCGCCCAAACAGAGCACTCATTACTTCAAAACAAAGACAAAGATTGCACTTCGTATGCTAGCCTGCATTCTTCAAGACATGAATCATCAAGGCGCAACAATAGCTAGCGCAACAAGAACTCGTGGACGCATGGCCATGAGTCCAGATCATATGATACGTATGGGTCCCAAGCGGACACCAGATCTACAATCAACAACCATCGGGATCATCAGGCAACGAAGAAAGAGAATTCGGACCGACAATGGACCGATCTCATCAAATCACCAAAAGACATTCTTCTAACTGAAGAATGTAACTTTAAACCCGCAACACCGATGAAAAACAAGAAGGGGCAAGACCTCAACTTGTATTGTGACTACCACCATCCCTCCAGCATGGGGTTCCATGCAGCGAATATTAAACATGTAATCTTCAACAAACTATATCGATTTGATATGGATTTGAAAGTATTATGTTTGACATGAAAAAAACTTATTTGCAGTTCTCTTCTTGCGAATTATTTGACTGGATCAATCCCACAGGATCTCGGAAACATCGATGAACACATTAAGATCTTTATAAACTTCTTTCATCAATTCTCTTTTAAGTTTATTATAACTGTAACTTCTGTTATTGTTATTCTACTGTTTGTGACTACAATTGTATTATTTATATGATTTTATAAACTACACAGTGTATTAATGTTTTATTTTCGATTCAGTTAAACAGGTTAAGTTAATTATACTAGTATTACTCCATATCTACTTGTCTCAAACCCATAGTTTTTAAAATAATCTATAATATTAATAACCGAATACTCGTCCACATAGTTTTGGGTCTGACTTCTTTTCCATATCTATGTGACAAGTCATCCTAGTGTGGTTTGCTGGAAACAATCAAAGGATGGTGACAATTTCTCGTGAAACTATCAATTTTAATTATATAATTGAGTGAATCACAAGAATTGTCCTTTATCTTTATGCCTCTTTGCAGGCGGTGTCCTTTATGTTTAAAATTGACGAGTTTTGTCCTTTATGTTTAAAAATCAAACACGTTTTCCCATTTGGGCCTAACCCAGTTAGTTTTTTTCGTTAAATCTTGTCATGTGCCTTGCACATGAGGGCAATTTTGTCATTTTAATGAAGCAGGGACTAAATGTATAAATCTTGCCATGTCATTTTAATCAAACGCATGGAGACACCTCCACCGTGCGCCTGACACTTCTACAGCCTGCACACGTTTACAGACCAGTGGATAAGCTGTAAGTTGTCAGTCTGGCCCAAGGCCCATCAGAAGGCCCATTGGTCTCTTTCTTTCACTCTTCGGCTATAAATACCAGACTTCGAACCAGGTTTGAGGTAATGCTAGTCTGCTCTCTCACATCACTACCTAATCAGTTGTCTTATTTCTTAAGCGAGTACTGATTCTCACACCGAAGGGTGGTAACAAGGAGCAACCCCCACCTCATTCTCCTTGTTGAGAGTCACGGTGTTTCATTGTGCAGGTGACAGATACATGATCAACCAGTCATCGATCGAGGAAAGAAGAGATTAACCTTATCTTGACGAGACTCGACCCGTGGACTAACCACCTGGTTAACCACTGTTTCTTCATTGGCGTCCACCGCTATTTTTACAAGCATTATCATCTTTTCCTTTCCAGAATCATGACTGATCATCACACCATTGTCAACACAGACAGAGAGCCCTATGTTCCAGTCCCGATCGACCTGATGGAGAATGCTCCCCGTAACAAACGACGGGTTACATCGGAACATCCGCTCAGGCGGGGAACGTATCGGCGAATCCGCCAAATATTCCCCAGTTAGCGTCAATTACACTAGAGGGGGAGGATCCTCTCTCCTGGTTCTTAAAACAACAAGCTGATTTGAATGTAGTGTATGCCCAACTCTGCGCCGGGAAACAGCAGATCGTACAGCGTACACCTGCACCAATTGCACCAACGCCTCGGGTTCTTCAATACGAGACACTACCCCCAAAGTAGCATGCGCCTAGAGACATGCGCGAAGAACATGGTGACTCGTATATAAGTCAACATACGTTACAAGAAGGGGATTCAACTAATGGATCCCGGGCGAGAGCCTCAGCGCGCCATAGGCTGAGGACACCAAGGCAACATCGGCGGGAGTCCGACAACCGCCGTGGGTCTGACGTACATTGCCGTCTTGGGCCACCCCCAACGACGATATAGACGACAGGTCCGATCCTGAAGACTCCACCTATTATGCGGAGTCCCACAACGTTTTTAGCCGGTTAGATAACGACCGGGACGCATACAGACATGCGCAAACCACGCATAACTTATGATCGTGCAACGAGGCACGATTACAGTTCGGTTTACCGACTGAAGTCTGCAGCTGGCAGTTCCAAGTTCATTAAAGGAATTGCCCTAGCACCACTAACACGATCAAAACTTCCACCAAGTGTGGGAAAATACAATGGGTTGACAGACCTAGACGACCATATTGGTATGTTTACCAGTGTCGGCCTCGTTGGCGGCTGGACGAAACCACTATGGTGCCATCTTTTTATCCAGACCCTTACTAGCAATCCAAGGGCCTGGTTTGACAGTTTACCAGTGGGCTCACTAGTATCGCATGAAGATTTGCAAGAACAATTTCTTGCGCACTTCAGCCAACAAAGGCGACACGTCCGAGATACGACGGGCGTTATGATGATCTGGCGCAGGAACAACAAAGGCTTGGAGGCCTTCATTACCAGATTTAACAAAGAATGCCTCGAGATCGATGAGGTATCCGACGCGCTAGCACGCATACATTTCTGTTATGCCGTCAGGCATGACGAAATGATCAAGACGATTTCTGGTAAGGAGGGCTAACCAAAGAAATGGGACGACGTTATGACGGCAGCCAAAACGTTCGCCCAAACAGAGCGCTCATTACTTCAAAACATAGACAAAGATTGCACTTCGTATGCTGGCTTGCATTCTTCAAGACAAGAGTCATCAAGGAGCAGCAACAGTAAGCGCAACAAGAACTCGTGGACGCGCGACCATGAGTCCATATCATATGATACGTATGGGTCGCAAGCAGACACCAGATCTACAATCAACAATCATCGGGATCATCAGACAATGAAGAAAGAGAATCGGGACCGACAATGGACCGATCTCACCAAATCACCAAAAGACATTCATCTAACTGAAGAATGTAACTTTAAACCCACAACACCGATGAAAAATAAGAAGGGGCAATGTAACTTATTTAAAAAAAATATATATATTTAAAAAAATTAATAATTTAGAATGTAGGATAAGTTAGAGATGTGTAGGATAAATTACGAGTTGTGTATAATAAATTTCGATATGTGTAGGATACATTTCAATATGTGTATGATAAATTTTGAAATGTTTTTAACTTTAAGTAGGTGGTAATAGTGAAGAAAATAGATTTACTGAATAATAACCAAATTTTAAAGTTACTTAAGTCAAACTTAAAAAAAGTAATAAACTATTAATCATAAATTATTAAGATCTAAAAACACTTTTCATAATATTTTGGGGAAAGTGAATATGGGGCTGATGCACACCTAAGCTTAGATGTAAAACCACTCAAAACGACGTCGTTTTGATTAATTTATCTCATAACTAAATCTTAAAACAATTAATCATTAACACTAACCTTGACTCCTTTCACTGAAATTGAATTACAGTGGAAATAATAGAAACCAAACTCTATAATGGCGGGTTTTCGAATGAAATCCTTTCTGAAACTATAGAAACCAATTCAATTGAAAACTGTGTATATTCTTGTGAATTAGGAATTCCATATATATGGTTGTGCCCAATCAAAATCAATTTAACTGAAAAGGGTTCTATGGCTCTGCCCAATCAATTTAATTAAAAACTATTAATTTTTTTTATGATATGGGATTTCGATACACTGTCTGCGCTACCAATTCAATTAACAACTATAGAATAATTTTGTGACTTGCAAATTCCATATCTATTGTTGCACAACATCGAACTAATATAAATTTATCATTTTATTCGCCTTCCTGTTTCCCTTGAATTTAATTTAGGGTTTGGTTTTTAACTGTTTGAAGAAACAGTGATTCGAATGATCGGAGTCAATCGGACCAAGGGTTTAGTTCTGCATAAAAGGGGTGATTCCTCTTGTTCGATTCGAGGTTAAACTGGGTTTCTTCTCCGATGATATCTGCAAAACGAACAGCCGTTAGACTCGCCACGGGGAGAATGGGGGTTCTCTCCGTGACCACCCTCCGGCGTGAGAATAAGTACAGATCTCAATGAAGAAGAAGAAGAAGAAGTAGTGAAAGTGAAGTGAATGTGACTTAGGAAATCATACCTGACCTGTCTTATTTATAGCTGGATTTGGGCGGGAAAAACCTGTTGACGGAGATAATAACGTAAGGCATTTTTCGTAAGCGGTTATGCCCTTTTCCGTTGATTATTAACATCCGTTCAAGCACACGGATCGTGAATGTGATCAATGGCTGCGGAGATGCCACGTGGAAAGTGGGTTTGTATGTATCTTTCTCCAAGTTGGTGCCATCATCGTGACTTAGATGAACGTTTAGGATTAAGCCACGTCACTATTCGGTTGTAACTGAATGGTGGTGCACGATGAAGTCTTCCAGAAGGTCCACAGCTGTAACCCTTTATGCTTCTGCCACGTGTCAATTCTGTTATAACAGAAAGGGACACTTTTGCTTAAGTCTTGGTTCCTGGAGCGCAGAGATGTTTGAGTTCCTATCTTCAAGTCTAACTGTACCCTTACGCGAGTCCGCGCATGGGTGTTAGTTGAACGTTAGTTTTGTTCTCTCTCTGGCGCACGGTTATCGAAGGTTGTTTTCTTCTACATCTTTGTTTCGAACCGGTGCGTAGCCGCGCAGGGTTCTGTTAAAGATGTTTATGTGATGGGGTTATGGTATGGTCTTTTGTGCCTGCGCAAGGTTTTTTGGGACCATACCCTTCACTGTTTTATTGTTTATGCATCTCATCGAAAGCAAAAACTAGTTTTAGTTCGTAGTTAGTTTTTAGTTTTGATATAAATTAATCAAAACGACGTAATTTTTGAAAGGTTTTACATCTAAGCTTAGGTGTGCAACATCCCCATATTCACTTTTCCCTAATATTTTATATATGTTTTGTTTGCCTCACTTAAATTATAAAAAAAAGTAAAATGCAATTTGGCTCTTTGAAGTTTGGTCTAGATTGTCGCCTCTCTCCCTCTCTTTTAGTTTTTGCTATCTGAAACGCTAATATTGTTATATCATTGCCTTCTGCCCCCGAACGTTAGTCGGCTGTTACGTTGACCGTTAGATTTAGGCGCAATTTGGTCTTTTCACATCCAAAGCTTCCTACACTTGCCACCTCCCTTATCTTTTCACCCTTACCCTCCCTTATCCTACACTTGCCACCTCCCTTGGTCTTTTCACCCCATTCTTCATTTCTCCCCTTCTTCTTCACCGGCGACCAACAATGTCCGGCGATTCAGCAGCTCCTCTTCACAACGAACAAATAATGGAATCACTGTCGATTTTCACAACGAACACGTCCATGGTACGTATATCAAGCACATTTTATATATACATTTTATACATTGATCAATTTCCTTAAGATTAGAGTAACAGTAACGAAAAATATTCACTGAGCTGGGGGTCTCACTGGAAGCAGCCTCTCTATTCCTACGGGGTAGAGGTAAGGCTGTCTACATCTTACCCTCCTCAGACCCTACCTTAGCTTTGCTATTGGTGGGATTTACTGAGTATGATGATGATGTAACTTTCTTTATAAACACTAAGAAATAATACTATATGATTATGATTTACATTTCAATGAATTTTAAGGATTTACATGTAAAAAATAACATGCTAAGTTAAGTTGAACCATTTGACACATGCCCATGGATAGGAAATAATTTACAATGAGGCACTTCCTCAACACCCGCTATTTGGTTTGAACAAAAATGCATGCATACAATAATTATACAAGTGCACTATCTAGTATTAGATATTTTACTTTTTATGGGGAAACAAATAATTCAATTAACAGGAAGAAAAAGCTACGTGCATGGATGGTTTAATTACAAGTAAAGGAAGAGTAAAGAAAAAGAAATGAGAAGAAAAAAAGATAAGGAGTGAAATATATGATAGTACGCTCTGATGTAGGATCCTGTACATTAATCCAGAAGTGTGAGAAGTGTATTATAACACTATATATAACACTATATAACACCATATAAATACCGTATAACACTATGTAACCCCATATAACACTATATAACACTATGTAACACTATATAACACTATATAACAAATATAACACTATACGTCTATCATAGACATGCTATCAGACAAAATATAGTGTTATATTTGTTATATAGTGTTATATAGTGTTACATAGTGTTATATGGTGTTATATAGTGTTATACGGTGTTTATATAGTGTCATATAACGTTATATATAGTGTTATAATACACTTCTCACACTTCTGGATTAATGTACAGGATCCCTACCCAGTATGCTCTTATAGTTAATTTTTTTTTTTGAAAGTTAACTATTATTCACAAGCGCACCCTCAAACCGAGAGCCGCCAAAACAAAATAACCAATTACATCAATTTGAAAGAACACCAATCATGCCAAAGAATTCCTCTATTTTTCGATCTATTTCTATACCAATGAAAACCTAAAACTTTAACGTCCTGAAAAATATCCAGAATCTCCTTTCTATTATTGTTGAACCTCCTTTCATTCCTAGCCTTCCAAATGCACCAAAAACCAATCAAAATGATACCTTGAAGAGCATCTTTAGCGACCCGATCGAGCCCGGCATGATCATGAATAAACAACAAATCTCTTATGCAAAAAGCGAAGATCGGACTGATCTTACACCACTGGCTAATAAGGAACCAAATATTAGAAGCAACCGAACACGAGCAGAAAAGGTGCTCAGCCGTCTCCTCACCGTCCTCACACAGCGAACATAAAGCATTACCATTGATACAATTCCGCTTAATGAGCGCATCCATCGTAGCGATCCTTCCCATCTCCGCCCTCCAAACTAGGATATTACATTTCTTCGGGACCCACTTCACCCATCTAAACTTGAAGTTGTCACTGTTGTCGTATCCCTTTCTAAGAAATTTTTTTTACCTCCTTCATAGAAAAGTCTTTATTCTTGTCTCCTTTCCACTCCCACCTATCCCGAGACCCCGTAAGAACGCAGCCATGCAGCAAGCTTTCCAGCAACAACAGCTCTTCCAACTCAATCTCCGAAGCGATCGGTCTTGACCAGCTCCACATACCAGAAAACAAGAGAGAATCGGAATTGAATCTGTCACGAACCCAACAATTTTTATTTGTTTCGAGCCGAAAAATAGCCGGGAACCTATCTTTGAGAGCCGAATCACCGGCCCACGTATCCAGCCAGAATTTAATGTTGCTGCCCATTCCTAACTTACACCTGAAATTCTGAACCAGCTTCATGTTCCCAACCTTGGTTTTGTCCACCGCAACAATAATGTTTTTCCAAATACCTCTGACATTATTGTTAAACGGCACCGATTTCCAGCATGAATTACCCAAATGAATGGAGTCTATCACTTTTCTCCATAACCCATTGTCATCATTCTTATAACGCCAAAACCATTTGGAAAGCAACGAAATATTAACATCCTTCAAATTAAATATTCCGAGACCACCCTCATTGATCGGAGCTGTGACACGGGACCACGAAACCCAAGGAATTTTATTAGAGTCCAGGTTGCCCCCCCCCAAAGGAACTTCCTAATGATTTTCTCCAGACCCTTGATAACTCCCGAAGGAGCTATGAAAAGCGAAAAAAAATAGTTGGGGATACTCTCGAGAACCGATTTAATCAACGTTAACCTGCCACCTATGGACAAACACGAGGTCTTCCACATCGCTAATCTAGACTCAAAAATGTCAAAAACGGCTTTCCAACTATTCAGCCTATGCATTTTCGCTCCCACCAAGACCCCTAGATGAGTGAACAGCATTTCTCCAGCTTTACAATTAAACGTGGATGCCATCCTGCTGACTTCATCCGACCCGACACCAATCCCGAAAATCACAGATTTCTTAATGTTAATTTTGAGGCCAGCACAAATGTGAAAACATCTCAATATTTTCAAGACAGACTTCAAATTATTAACCGACCACTCCCCTAGAAACACACAGTCGTCTGCGTACAGAAGGTGAGATAGCACAGGGCCATCTTTCGGAAGAGAAATGCCTTTCAAAACTCCCACCGAAACCGATTTACGAACCAAGTTGGAGAACGCCTCCATAACGAACAGAAACAGAAAAGGGGAGATGGGATCTCCTTGTCTCATACCTTTAAAACAATTAAATTCAAACGTCGGGGCCCCATTTACAAGCACCGCTGACCTTGCTGAAACCAGAATCCCGTAAACCCACCGACACCACCGAGGCGGGAAGCCTAATTGGGTCATAATCGATATAACAAAATCCCAATTCACGTTATCATACGCCTTCGCAAAATCAATCTTGAACAAGAAACCTTTAAACTTAACTTTCTTAGCCCACGCGATCACCTCGTTAAGGATAAGCGGACCATCTAGGATCAACCTATCTTTTAGAAACGCCGTCTGGGACTCTGAAATAACTGACCCAATAACTTTTTTCAGCCTGTTCGCCAGAATTTTTGACACCACCTTATTGATAATACCGATTAGATTAATAGGACGGTAGTCCCCTAATCCAACCGGGTCCTTCGACTTGGGAATAAGCGTGATAAACGAAGATGTACACCCTTTAGAAAAGCTTCCTTCATCGTAAAACCTGTTCAGAATGTCCACAAAATCGGCTTCAAACAAACTCCAAAAGTGCTTAATAAACTTCATGTTAAACCCATCCGGTCCGGGAGCTTTATCACTGCCACATTCGAAAACCGCCGCTTTGATTTCTTCTTTAGAAAAGACTTCAGTAAGGGAGTTGGCTTCATCCTCCGATATTTTTTTATCAAACGAACAATCCATAAAAGGCCGATTCTTCATATCTTCTTTGAAAATGGACCTGAAAAAATCGAAAACCAACTTTTTTACTTTCGAAGGTTTAGATACCCACTCCCCATCAGCCGTGAGACCGGGGATGCTGTTTGAAGACTTTCTCTTATTAACCATGCCATGAAAAAACGCGGTGTTATCGTCCCCATCCATAGCCCATCGAGTTCTAGCTTTTTGTTTAATATCTTTGGACTTCATATCTTCTAAAAACTGAAGCTTTCTCTTACATTCCAGCCTAATCCATTCCTCCTCATCAGTTAAATCTCTATCTTCCAAAATTGAATCCAACTCTTCAAGTTCCTCTTTAGCCCGAGCCTCCTCCTCACCTTCTCTAAACCGAAGATTATCCCTCCACGTTCTGATTTTATCTCTAAGAGCTTTAAATTTAGCGGTCAACCTCTTATCAGGAGACCCAGAAAACCGGAACTCGGCCAAAGTGTCCTCCACAACCTTTTGAAAGTCAACCCTTTCCAGCCACGAGCTAAAAAACCTGAAAGGTTTAGGCCCAAAATTCAAATTATTGACAGTCACCATTACAGGGCTGTGATCCGAAAATCCCCGGGGAAGAACTCTGACACAGGCCTCAGGCCATTTATTATGGAAACTTTTGCAGACCAACACCCTATCGATCTTGCTGAACTTCCTGCCGTTAGCACTTTCCATCATAAAAGTAAATCTGGATCCCTTTAACTCATATTCACACAGCTCCATATCGAAAATAAATTTATTAAACTCTCTAGCACAGAGAGGTTTGTACTTAGAATTTTTTCGCTCTTCGGGACCTCTAACGACATTAAAATCACCCGCAAAAAACCACAAACCTGACCGAGAACCCTTGATATTCGAGAGTCTAGCCCAAAGATCCCTCTTACCCGCCTGGCTTTGGGGAGCATACACATTCACCACATTAAAAAGCATATCGCAACCTCTAACCTGACCCGATAAGACAAGGAAGTTAGGATCCTTTTCCATCGCATTCAGCTTGAAAAAACCTTTTTCCCAAACACATAATAACCCCCCCGACCTACCAATAGGATTCACCACCTCCTTTTCCCAATTAGAGTCTCCCCAAAAAAAATTAATATCTGAGTCCGGAATATCAGATCTACCCGTTTCCTGAAATAGAAGGAATTGGACTTTCCCAGCTCTTCTCAAATCCCTAATCCATTTGGCTTTTTTATCAACCCCAAAACCCCTTATGTTAATAGAGATCGCATTCATTTATCAACACCATTAATACCTTCATCCCTAATAATTTCACTGACCTTATCGATGGCATCCTCCAGATTGATACCAATCAATTTGCCAAAGTTGACTATGTCACTGACTTCCGCGTCAAACGGTCCGAGCGGAGTCTCCTGAACGACGACACCCTCTTCCATCGATTTCTCACCAAAACCACCAGGATCACCATTCACACCATCCATCGGAATAGAATTTTCTGGAGATGTATTCAGGTTGAAATCCTTATCCTGTGGCCCCACTAACATTGCCTCATTATTTAAAGGACCATTATTTAAGTCCACTTCATTAGGGCCCAACTGATCCTCTAGCGAAAATAAATCCTCTCCTCTTCTTCTTTTCCTGGGGCTAGGAGAAACCTTACTCACCAGATTGGCCCAATGATCATTAAGAGATGGCCCATTAACAGCCAGTGTCTCCTGATTACTTCCTTTGCTTTTTTCCACGTGATCATTATTCAAGACATCTCCTACCTCTTCGTTTTCCGACATCCCTCCTCTCACGTGCGCCACAAAAGATCCTATCTCTCTCATCTCAATATCCACCTCGGGAGCCTGATCACCCTCTTCGACTACCAACCCACCCGTCCCAATGTTCACCTGAGAGGTAAACTGTTGAGCTTCCAAACCACCTCCCAATTCCGAAGAAACACTCTCCGATTCAACACCGCCATCCAGGAAATCCGGAATCCACTGGACATTTTCTTCAACGACCCACACCTTATACCTTTTGTCTTGCCATCTCAAATTAAGGACCCCGTTTATTCTATTCCCCGTATCAAACAAGATACCCAACCGATCATATGAAAGATCACCATCATTTTCTTGAATCTGGGACTGCTGAACCACCTTACCGTATTTTTTTCCGATAGAGTTAAAGACTTCCGGTGACAAAAGGTGAGGGGGGACACCAAGAATGCTCACCCAAGCTAACCGTTCATACGGGAGAGACTGACCAATCCAAGGCTGAAAGGAAGAGAACCATCGACTCCAGACATCCTTGTCTTTCAGCAACTTGTCGACTCTATCCCCATTCGAAAAGGATATCAGGACTGAAAGCCCACCAAAGTACTGAAGAGAAGCATCTCCATACCCTGCTAACGAAATCGACGTCCTCAAAAGACGGAGTTCCTTGAACCCCAATACTCTGCCAATGGCCGCTCTTCCCACCAGATCCGATAGCGTAAACGTAGCAGGGTCAATAACAAGATCCTCTTCGTCTATGGCTGCATGAGACCTACTAGTTAAAATATCCAGGAAGGAGACCCCTTTCTTTACCGAATTAAATTCCTTAGCTTTTGAATTCTCTCCCTGCACCCTATCGATTCCGATCCCCTTATCCTTTCTACCAAAGCTATTTCCCCCGCCTGCTGCATTAGACTTACTAACCCCAAACTTACAGTTGTCATTCTCCCTGGCAAAAATCGAGACGTTGACGACCAACTTGTTCCCTCCCAGGTTAAGATTACTCAGATTACGCTTCAACTCATCCAAATCTCTAACCCCTTTAAAGCTCACAAAACCGAAAATTTTACCTTCCTTGTCTTTCTTTTTGGCGATAAACGCACCCGCGATCTCCCCAAAGATCCTAAACGCATTTGCCAGGTCCCATGGCCTGCATCCTTGAGGAATATTCGAAACGAAGAACTTGACAATATTAGGTTTGGAACCACCAGCCTCCTTTCTTCCTTTGTACCTTCTGTTCTGCACTTCCCAATCATCGTCAACAGGTTCCATGACACTTTCTTATCAGGAACAATATCCCAGACAGTGAATGGGAGTATTGGAATTTCAAGATAGAATGACAGGTCACCACAAATCCAAAACACAGAAGCCTGGACCGACAACCTTGCACGCTATCCTAAATACCTCCACTCCGTCGAGCCTCCGGCGATATGTTCCGACGAAATCGAAAAAAGAGAGCCAAAACCGAACCCCAGACAGGCGAATGGAAGACTCGAACAATCGGGTTAGGATGAGAGGTCAAGCCGAAATACACAGCGACCTCGCACTCTAACCTAACCGTCTCCTCTTCGTCGAGCCTCCGGCGGTCGGAAGATTAATCGGCGGTCGGAAGATTAATCGGCGGTCGGAAGATTAATCGTTGAGAGAGATAGACATAGAAAACGAAGGATAAATTTGAAAGTTGGTCATCTCGGTTAGTGCCGTAATTAGAGGGGGGGGGTATTCTTATAGTTAATTTACATAGTAGTTAGCAAATGTTTCAACTTTCAACCTACAAACACATGTTGTTAAGATCCTTGTAGAGCTCAAAAGCGAGAAGAAAAAGCCTAACATGAGCAAGAAGTTCGTGTCAAGTAAGCCAAGGAGCGACTGCCTAGTGAACCAAACAAGGCGTTACTTCCAACACCTTGAGGTGTGATTAGGCAAGTCATCCTTGGCTACCAAACAAGAACTCTTCCATTCATGTAAGAACTTCTCTTCGAGTTATGTTATTAGATATGGTGTGAAAATATAATAGCAAAACTTCCTATTTATAGCCTATGTTAATAGAGTGGCCAATGGAACCACATTATTCTTTTCCTTATAAATTTGGTTTTAAACCTTCTACCATTATCAACATCTTTAAAAGAATATATCGTAAATATAATACCATGTTCTTCAGTCTGTGGCCAAAAATCTAGCATGTGAGTTGACTTAGGCTAGTTGATGCCTCCTTGAAAGATTAGCTGAAATATTCTGTAGGTTCCCATTTTGTAAATTATACTCCAGAAGACTCATTGGGTCAATGAATGTATTTGGAATCACAGCACTCCATGTTACATTTCAGGCTAAAGTTTGACTTTTGATACATATATGCAACATGCCATCCATGCTTTGGAACAAAGTTTTCTGCAGATTTCATAATGGTTTTCTGATTTCTTTCACAAAGTCAAAGAATTCTATTATGCTTTTTCATACACATACCGATTGGAATATATTCTACTTGTATTAAATAAAGTTGTGCCTGCAAGTCATTGTATTTGGTTTTCTTCATTGATTGAATGCAGTAATGAAATGTTCATATGATTTTTTCCCATTTGCACCTGAACATGCATTTTGCATAAAAAAGTTGCACCTTATTTGTAAGCACCCGATTGTAGTAATTTGATTTCAATAAAAGAGAATGCAACCACTACTAGAAAACTGCTATTATTCCTACCAAAATTTCCTACGCATTTCCTACGAACGAAAATGGCGACACATTTCCTACGAAATTCGACGTATTAGAAAGGGTCTTAGTTTTGTGACAAAAAAACGACAAATTGGTTTGCGTAGGAAAAATGTAGGAAAATTCCGACAGATCTCTGACGAAATCCGTTTTCATTTTAACCATTAGTCGGAAATTCGTAGGAATCGTTATGCGTAGGAAAAGTGTCGGCAATTCCCGACGGGAATCCTACGTAATCCGTTTTCATTTTAATCATCGGTAGGAAATGCGTAGGAATCCACTTTATCATCATAATAAAATGAAATTACTGATATTAAAATATAAAGTTTTATTATTTATAAAAAAAATATATGTTATTAAAATATAAAGTTAACATGAGGTGTATGAATATGTTATATATTGATGTCGTGCAGTTCAGCCAACAAGTTGTGATAAATCATTTTGAAATATTATTATCTGAGTAAGTTCATGATAAGCATCCTAAATTTTACTAAGAAACAAGCCAACAAACATACTCGATTTCAAAATGAGTTTTGTTTGGAAGTCGATATACTTTGTGCTGAATAGTAAAAAAAATTGAAAATATAAGAGATTTAATTTACATATATATAGAAAAAGTTAACTTTTCAAAATATACAAATAAAATAATTTGACCACGCCAATGATCTCTAGATCAAGTGGTGGAAGGGTTGCATTTCTCTTGAGAGATGCAGGTTCAACTCCCACTTGGTGCAGTGGCGGACCAAGAAATTTTTTTCATGGGGGGCGGAAATTTGTAGTCGTCGGTTGTCTACCACTAAGTATTGAAAAAAGTTTGGTTTTATTCGGGTTGGATCGGGTTCGGATAGTTCACAAAGAACACACAAATTAATAAATTTGTAGCCGTTAGTTATCTATCACTAGATGGTAACGTTCTCCGTTAACTTAGAAAGAGGTGGGTCACTATAAGAAGTTGGTCAATATAGTTATTATGAAAATTGCTTCAAGCTTCTTCTTTCCCTCTTTGTTACTATTATCGGTTCACATCAATACTTCTAAAAATATTATATACAATAAATTTAAAACAGTTATTTTATTATAAATGCAATAAAAGAATTCCAAAATAAATTAAATTATGATTTACTAAATTAGTAGAGATAATATTTATTATTGTGTGAATAAAACAATAAAATAAACCAAATAAGATCAATTAAATTAAATAAATCAACAATTGTAAAACATATTAAGTAAGAGTTGACTGACTTAAAGTTTCTTCTTTATTATTATTTTAGTTTTTTTATGATTTTAATTTTGGAAAAAACATTAAATGAGATGACATAACATGAAAGAAAACTTTTCAGTGCTTTTTAGTGGGTATAATCTAGAGCTTTAGCTATCATCTTCCTCATTTCATCTTCTACTTTTCAAATGGCTCTGCAACTATACAATAGCCGGAAAAAAATTCGATGAAACCATTCCCACTTTCTCTCTGCTACTCTACATCAGACAATTCAAGGGGTGCGACTGAAAAATTTTAAGGGGTGAGGTCAGTTTTTTTGCTTAAAAAATACACTAATTTTTTTTTAAGGGGTGCACCCGCCCACCCACCCATCAACGTGAGTCCGCCCCTGACTTGGTGCAGAGTCAAGCACTGGTGGGTAATGATAGGAAACCCAGGGAAACCTGGGTTGAATCATTGAGCTAAACGGGTTTTACTGGTAATTTCACAGTTGTGCCTACAGGCGGGTGAGTTACTGGGTTTTCTCCGGAATTGGTGGTGGACTCGGGTTACTTTTGGAGTACTCTGTTTGTCCAGTTGGTGTCTCGAGAGTGCTCGGGATTGATTCTATTGGCTGTTAAAAAAAAAGAATTTGTCCACGTCATTAAGTTATTCTTTATACTACCTTGTATGTAATTTTCGAGTTAGACTTTGTCTTTTCTTCTTTTTGTTGTATTTATTTACTAAGTGTTACACTCAACCACGTTTCATTTTCTCTACGGTAGGTGACATTAACAAGGGATACGTTGGGTTAGTCAAAGAAGTGATTAAAAGGAAGATGAACGACCAAGAAAAATGTTACCTTCTATTTAAGTTATTTAGGTAAAACTATAAATTGGTTATCTTTGGAAGCTATTATGCAGGGAACGTGGTTACTATGTGGATAATTTGGTTGTGCAAATTTACATCAAAGATATCACGAGTTGTGGGAGGTTTACCTGTGCATGAGGATAAAAACAAGACAAGGAGAAGCATCAACGTAGCCATTATACTCTAACAGGCGTAGACCTTTCCCACTTCATATCAAATTTCGGGCATATGGCAACAAACTTTTATAGAGTTGAAAACTTAATTATAGAGGGTTTGTAGCCATACACCCATGGGCGTAGCCCTACGCCTAACCCATGATCAACAATGGTTTTTAGCAACTTTTGACAGGTTTTATGGTCTTATTCTCCAAAAACTGATCGTTACGTTACAGCGGAGGTGCTAAGGGACGGCCAATGTAGAAAAAAACTTTAGTGACTTAGGTTTTCTATCAACCCAATCATGTCTTTCATTTCAAACGATGGTTGGGGTGGGATGCAGGTGTGATGGTGATGTTTAGAGGTGGTCGATAGAGTGCGACAATGTTTCTTTTAGGTGTAGGTGCGACCGTGGGGTTTAGAGGTGGTTGGGAGATAGCAACGCCGGTCGTATTCGGTGGTGATTTATGGTGCTAAATGGTGGCATTGGAGGTTGCAAGGTAGTGCTCGATTAAGGGTTAGTGAAAATGTTCATATGATTTTTTCCCATTTGCACCTGAACATGCATTTTGCATAAAAAAGTTGCACCTTACTTGTAAGCACCCGATTCTAGTAATTTGATTTCAATAAAAGAGAATGCAACCACTACTAGAAAACTGCTATTATTCCTACCAAAATTTACTACGCATTTCCTAGGAACCAAAATGGCGACACATTTCCTACGAAATTCCGACGTATTAGAAAGAGTCTTAGTTTTGTGACAAAAAAACGACAAATTGGTTTGCGTAGGAAAAATGTAGGAAAATTCCGACAGATCTCTGACGAAATCCGTTTTCATTTTAACCATTAGTCGGAAATTCGTAGGAATTGTTATGCGTAGGAAAAGGGTCGGCAATTCCCGACGGGATTCCTACGGAATCCGTTTTCATTTTAATCATCGGTAGGAAATGGCGTAGGAATCCACTTTATCATCATAATAAAATGAAATTACTGATATTAAAATATAAAGTTTTATTATTTATAAAAAAAATATATGTTATTAAAATATAAAGTTAACATGAGGTGTATGGGGGTGTATGAATATGTTATATATTGATGTCGTGCAGTTCAGCCAACAAGTTGTGATAAATCATTTTTAAACATTATTATCTGAGTAAGTTCATGATAAGCATCCTAAATTTTACTAAGAAACAAGCCAACAAACATACTCGATTTCAAAATGAGTTTTGTTTGGAAGTCGATATACTTTGTGCTGAATAGTAAAAAAATTGATAACATAAGAGATTTAATTTAAATATATAGAAAAAGTTAACTTTTCAAAATATACAAATAAAATAATTTGTCTACGACAATGATCTCTAGATCAAGTGGTAGAAGGGTTGTCTCGAGAGTGCTC
Source organism: Helianthus tuberosus (assembly GCA_030545235.1). Lineage (NCBI taxonomy): Eukaryota > Viridiplantae > Streptophyta > Magnoliopsida > Asterales > Asteraceae > Helianthus > Helianthus tuberosus. Next base: position 90,893 of record JARYGA010044551.1, read on the forward strand.
GGGATTGATTCTATTGGCTGTTAAAAAAAAAGAATTTGTCCACGTCATTAAGTTATTCTTTATACTACCTTGTATGTAATTTTCGAGTTAGACTTTGTGTCTTTTCTTCTTTTTGTTGTATCTATTTACTAAGTGTTACACTCAACCTCGTTTCATTTTCTCTACGGTAGGTGATATTAACAAGGGATACGTTGGGTTAGTCAAAGAAGTGATTAAAAGGAAGATGAACGACCGAGAAAAAATGTTACCTTATATTTAAGTTATTTAGGTATAAACTATAAATTGGTTATCTTTGGAAGCTATTATGCATGGAACGTGGTTACTATGTGTATATTTTGGTTGTGCAAATTTACATCAAAGATATCACGAGTTGTGGGAGCTTTACCTGTGCATGAGGATAAAAACAAGACAAGGAGAAGCATCAACGTAGCCATTATACTCTAACAGGCGTAGACCTTTCCCACTTCATATCAAATTTCGGGCATATGGCAAAAAACTTTTATAGAGTTGAAAACTTAATTATAGAGGGTTTGTAGCCATACACCCATGGGCGTAGCCCTACGCCTAACCCATGATCAACAATGGTTTTTAGCAACTTTTGACAGGTTTTATGGTCTTATTCTCCAAAAACGGATAGTTGCGTTACATCGGAGGTGCTAAGGGACGGCCAATGTAGAAGAAAACTTTAGTGACTTAGGTTTTCTATCAACCCAATCATGTCTTTCATTTCAAACGATGGTTGGGGTGGGATGTAGGTGTGATGGTGGTGTTTAGTGGTGGTCGATAGAGTGCAAATGTTTCTTTTAGGTGTAGGTGCGAATGTGGGGTTTAGAGGTGGTCGGGAGATATCAACGCTGGCCGTATTCGGTGGTGGTTTATGGTGCTCAATGGTGGCATTGGAGGTTGCAAGGTAGTGCTAGATTAAGGGAAAGTGAAAATGAGAATGCTACTAGTTTATTTAACCTAACTTCACATATAGAATTACTGACGAAGTGTCTCATGTGATGGTTATTTATTTTATTATTAATAACAATAATAAATTAAATATTTTGTTGGCGATTCTGCTAGAAAAGTGTTGGTATTTACCTATGGACCGCCCAATCGTTGGTAACTACCAATGGGTTTGTGACGAATATCCTACGATGTGCTGCTAAATGGCCCCCATGGATGTTTTTGTTACACAGTGTGATGTTTGGCCATAATGTCAACTATTAAACACATGCTAACATACCAATGGTTATTGTAATTTGCTAATGACTAGGTTAAATGAAAAAGTAAGCAGCGATCGCTAGTTCAATTCTTGAATTGAGTGGGTTTTATATTTCCGCACTGTCGTGCCTCCGGGTGAGTGTTCACGGGCTTCGACCCTAGGTGAGGGTTTTTCCCGGTTCAGAGGCGAGTGTATCCCCATGTGAGAATTTCTCCAGTAGCCCATTTGTAGGTCCCGTTTTTCCGGTGAGGATCGATACGGAAAACCTATCCTTGTTTATAACAAACACGGTAACGGGTGCGGAATCCCCGTGACGGTGCAAACCAAACACAAAGTGTAAAACACACGCTTAACCAAAGATTCAATATCTATTGATTAGGGATGAGTACAACCACAAACATATACAAACAATGTTTTAACGGACTCTCACTAAGTCTCTCTGTGCTCATCAGTTTCACACAGAAACTGAGAGGGGTATTTATACTAGACACAGACCAGACTACGACGAAACGCATAAAGGCACGACGAAACACTAAAGTCGATGAAACACACTTTGTTTCGTCGACATACATATTAAACTAATCTGTTTCATCGACATGTTATAAGCCCAAACCAAAGTCAAAGGCCAATGCTAGTCTTCGGCCCAGATGTGCACAGGAATCGGCCCAAAGTTGTTTCTGTTGACAATTTCCATTTAGTTTCAACATAGGACAAAACTGTGACATCATCATGACATCACTAAGGTGATGTCATGGTGATGTGTTTGCGGGAAAGGTTTGCGGCGCTCCGTGCCTCGCGTGTCGAACTCTGGGGCGCAAGACGGAGGAATGTCGTGACGTCGGGCTTGAGCCGGACCTAACCGAGTCGACCCGAACCGAATCGAACCGAGTCGAACCGAGCCGAGTCGCGTCCACATAAAGTGTACCAACAAACTCCCCCTTGGACGCTACTCGTGAGGTTCGTTTTCCGTGTCTTTCATGTCGGAGGATCTTCAAAGTCTTCACGCGTCGTAAGTAGAAAGTGTATCAACAAACTCCCTTTTCATTTAGGTAGTGTGTTAACAAACTCCCCCTTAAAATGAACTCTCCATTGAGTCATGCTCGTGAATCTTTTGACTTGTCAAATCTTCAGATCCTTGTGGTGTTGATGAAGGGTCAGCGGCAACTCGATCATTTTATCCTTTGAGTGCCTCCACTTCGTGTCTTCATTCCAAAGCTTGTCATCGAACATGTTCTCCTCGCCTTTAGCATCTGCACATGCAAGAAAGCTAAACGCATAATGAGAACAACCGCTTGGAATATAGTTAACATTTAAACAAATGACACATATGAGATCAAATCTCAATCAAACACCGACCGACAACAGTTTGAAAGTTTAGAAAATGATCAATTTTAATCCTTTAACTTTCGAAACTTGTTAACTTCGACTGTTTATGAAGATGCAATTGTTTTCCGGCTTACGATCAGGATTTTGGGTAGGATAGACTCGAGTTCCAACATCGGTCAATCAAAAATAAACTAGAAGCAAAATCTTTTTGGATTTTATAAAGTTTATATTAAAACACACCTAAAATCTTTTTGGAATTTTTCATTTTTTTTTAAATTTAAAGACGGAAAGCAATAAATAAATATATACAAAGATGCAGAAACTGAAAGCAGTAAATAAATATCTACAGACATTCTTTTTGCGAGTTTCGAGGGTAAGAGAATCATATCAGTGTACGGTCACGCCAAAACGCTCTTGTTGTTCAATTAGTTAACATTAAGATAAGCATCCTATAACAATTATCGGTATTGTTGTCCACTTAAGCTCAACTTATCAGATGTCATCATGGCGAGGGGATACGTTAAGGTATGATTTATACTTACCGACCGGTGTTCATCCACACACGACACATTCCCATATCAAGGTATGCACGAGAGTTCATCTTACCGGTGAGTATACCGTTTATCATCTGTTTGACCGTATAAAAGAATGTGAGAAACTCACTTATTTGATTTGAAAACAAGCCCTATGTGATAGAATCACTTATTGATGAGGAACTTGATTTTCGATGCATGAGGGCACAAGAGCAAGTCCGTGAACAGGTCAGTACTTTCGTACAGCAGAGAGACGAACTTGACTCCCGCAAAGAATCTGTGATATATTATCACTTATTTTGTTGGACATGTGATTGTTGATCACTTATTGAGGTCGTATGCAGTATGTACACGTATGTATAGTATCATGGAAGATCTTAGACTTCGTCTCCGTTATTTTTACGGTTTGATGCAACCATGATACCCAGATGATAAGACAGCATAAAGACCGAATATCTCAGAACCTCGGCAATCTCTCAAACGAAATTTCGGTACTAAGACCATATGCCAATGTGCGGTTCCCACCTGGTCTTCAGTCGATTTAAGATTTATATCACCCTGCACACTTTAAAATGATTGAGAGCCTACCGATACATCTTATATAGAGCTGCTTATCATTTTTCATTTTGCATTTCAGTTTAAAGAGGTTTAGACAGACCACTGATGTACTACCATTTTCTCTTTTTCTCGCCAGGAAACTCATTTTTGTTTTCTATTGTTTTTGCGTTTTGAAATTTTTTCGATGTTTTTGAATTTTCAAATTTTGGATTTACTCCCCCTAAAATCAACAAACTAAGATAAATTTAAAAGACACAAAGGTATTTACAAAAACGATTTTCCGATGTCGGTTAACTCATGTTTTACCTCAATGCCGTTTACCAAAATTAATTTTGAATCAGAAATGATTTATCGAATTTTGGAAAAATGAGTTGGCACGTCGGTAAGCGGTGTGGACCATGACAACATTGTCTGGCCAAAGAGTGCTACGAGAGGATAACAATTTATAAAGCAGCTTAAATATCGACAAGTATAGGAGAGATTAGAAATTTAAAACCGTATCCTGCAACTGCTTCGTGCATTGCAAGGAATCTGAGCGCTCTCCTAAACTGGATATCCACCCGGTGTGGACTTCAAAGTCGATTTTGTAGCTACTTAGAAATCTCTTCACAGCAACAAGATTAGAAACCTCTGGGTCCGGCTGGTCTTCCACAGTGCACCAGCGAAGGTCTTTGTCTTTCTCTTGAGAAGTAGTGTGCGGTTGTTCAATCCATGCCAAGGCATCCGCACACCCGGTTGGTTTGTTCAACAAACACATTTTCTTCAATCACACCGCGAAGTAATGTACACTGCACGTTCATCTTCTTGATTTTGAACATCAGACGTGCTGCAGGTGCGTACATTTTGATTGAATCTATCCTGGGGACCCGATTAAAGCCTTAAACAATCAAACTTTGGTATGATTTTCATTTTGTCGAAGCTTTCAATTTCTTTCGACAGACAATTCTGCCTTCTTTTCTTTTTCTTCTCTCCATCACAGGCAACAACTTCTTTGTCGCCGGTCTTGTGCATGGACACTCCACTATCAACAATCCTATGACTATCGAAAGTTCCTCCTGGAACATCCTGCACACTCACTCAGAGATTAGTTGGAGAGGGGGACCCAAGCCTTAACAGACTTGGGTCGTCCTTCATCATCGAGGATTGTGACTTCGATTTCCTGATGATTCGGAATGGATTGAGCTTCCCCTGAACCAGTTACCGATTTTGGTTTCCAAATCTGTTTTTGTTTTTCATTTTTAATTTCTAACTTAACAGACTTTGTTTGGACAACCTCCGGTTTTAACGCCTTTTCAACTTCTTTGACGTTTTGACGTCGTTGTTTTGTTTCTTGTTCTTTAACAGTTCTTTTATCATGTTTTGGAGAAACAGCACGACGTTGTGAGTGACCTTGTTCAGAGGGGGCTCTTTCAACAAAATTTGGTTTGGGCGAGTTTTTGCAGTCGTTAATGATGTGCCCAACCTTCCCACATTTGAAACAAGTTCTCCTTTCAACAAACTTAGGAGAACCTGATCGACGACCTGACATTGAAGTTGTAGACCCAGAGGTACTAGCTTCACACCCGTTTGTGTGTTGGGTGTAATTGTTATCACTATTACGTTTTAAAATCTTGACTTGTTGGATAAAATCGGTGTTTGATTTGTTTTCAAAAGTCTCAATTTTATCAGTACCCTTGGAGGCCACAAACTTAACATCTTTGCATTTCTTCTTGTAACGAGCTCCTTTTGATTCAACCTTAGCCTTTGGCTTTGGAGCTCGTTGTTGCTGTTGTTTACCCTTAGAAGCAACAGGTTGTTGCTTTGTCGGTGATTTCTGTTTTCCAGGGATTGTCTTTTCCAAAAATTTTCTTGTATTATCTTCAAACACTTTGTCAATCAAAGATTGATTGACGTTTTTGATTGGAAAATCTATGTCTGAATAAATTTTACTATCACCGACTAAAGTATACAACACATTGTTACTCTTAACAGCAGGCACACATTCATTGTCATCTTTGACATCCTTGACAGGATCTATCACTTGCTTGGCAACAGGTTGCACGGCAGGAGTAGGAGGATCACAAAGAATATGATTCTCAATTGGAATTTCTACTCCTTTCGTCTCGTCAAGTGATTCATCCTGGTCATTCACATCTGATTCATCATCTGAAGAATCATAGTCCTCAATGGTTGGAGAACTTTGATTTGAAGCACATGATGACTTTTCTTTGTTATCAGATGAGCCCTCCGATGAATTGTCCGGTTTGAACCCTAGGCCAGTAGTAACTTCCTCATAATCAAGAGGCACACTGGGTTCATACCGAGGCATATCCTCTTCATCGGGCGACTTGGTATAGTCGTGTCTCAAAGGGGGTGGACACTTCCTATAACCAACGCCTTTAACGTTTCCCTTTAGTTGCTGAACATCAATGATGTGATCAAGCACATATCGGGAGTTAGAATAACTCTCCAATTTGAGCTTGATCGCTTCATATTCACACTTGGCCACGGCTAGCTCTTTCTTGGTTTCCTCAATGATATTAATGTAGTTATTAATACCAATTTGTTTGTTGAAAATAGTTTTTGTTAATTCGGAAACACTTTTCTTTTGGGTTTCAATAACTGTTTTAAATTCCTTTTCATTGCGAGCTAAAGCCATGTTTGCCTCTTTGCACTTTGACAGTTCAACAACTAAACTCTGATTGTGACTATGAATCGTATCACATTCAAGTTTCACCCTTTCACATTCATTTTTCATATCAGCACATTCATGTTTCAATTCTTCAAAAGCATGTTTAGCATTAGCACATTCATGTTTCAAATCAGCACAATCACTACAGATGCTAGGAGTTTCAGATTTTACCTGACTTGTAGAAGCTGTGACATTAGCCATAAAAGCAGTCTGAGAAGAGAAAGATCCATCTTCAGTGAGAATCTTCTCCATTTCTTCTGATGTAGCATCAGCTTTCTTGATCAAGTCAGAATTTTGACATTTCATCTCCTTGGCACCATTCGATAAACTATCACCTTCAGAATCAGTTCTTTCATTCAAATTCGATTCTTCATCTGAACTGCCACTGTATCCCGAACTATCATCTTTTCCTGAAGATTCACCATCATTGACATTCTTGACAATTTCAGCACAAAATGCAGTTCTTGTTTGATCACCGTTTCCCAACTGTATGGCCGGACCACAATTGACACTTGGATCGAATTGAGGTTGTGTTGTGGAAACTTGAGGTTGAGGTTGTGCTTGAGGTTGGGGTTGAGATCGCGAAAGATAAGCACTTTGATTGAACTGTGGAAACGGAGATGAGCTTGTATTTGATACAAACGCCGTTTGAAGCTTCGGTTGCTGAATGGAACTAGAACTAGCTGAAGGACCAAAACCCGGCAAATACATTTCTGTGTTTTGAGTAGGTGCAATCCTTTTAGCTAAATTCTCTTCGTTCTTGTGCTCCAACTTCTGAATGAATTCATAGATATTAACATTGACAGCATCTAGAACGCCCGTATGCTTTAAAAGCTCAATGAATGGGCTCCACTTTGGAGGTAGAGCATCAGCAAACCGTGCTACCATTTCCTGTTGAGATGCAAGAACACCAAAATAATACATTTCACTCATCAAATGATAATAACGAGTAATTATATCATTTAGGGTTTCATTCTCTAAGAAATGAAATGATTCGAATTTCTTCTTCAACAGATCATGACGTGTCTTTCTAGTAGCTGCATCTCCTTCTCCTCTCGCTACCAAAGGATTTTGTATGTTTTGATTTTGATTCGACAGCAAAGCCCATTGTCTTGCACTAATAGACTGTTGTTGTTGAGGTATGGTTCTCCTCATATATTCGGCCATCGACATCTGTTTTAGATCTGGTTGTGGATCCGTACTCCAATCCCAAGGGCTAGTACAACTCATATTTGATGTATGTATGTGAAAAACTGATCACACTCTTGAAAACAGACTGTTATCACACTTTTAGAAGTCCTCTGTTAAAAATTGACAAGTATCGACGAAACAGGTTGAATAACTTGGCGACGAAACAGAATCTGTATTGTAATGTCAAGGAAAGTGAATGTGTGATATGGACGACGAAACCAATGATGTAATTGATCAGCGACGAAACAGAATCATGTTGACCAATCGACGAAACAGATTGATGATTGGTATTAACGACGAAACAGAATGATGAGTTCTGGTCCGACGAAACACAAATGAGATCTTGTCCGACGAAACACTATTGGTATAAGGTCCACGACGAAACAGGTTAATGATCAGACGACGAAACAAAAATCCTTTTTGTGTGATTTAAATAATGGGTGCCGTAATGTTTGACTGTTTGACGAAACTGATTATTTATTTAGTCAACAAAGAAATAATGGTTGGATATTTCAAAGAGAGCTTATCCCTTCTGACACATTGTACACAAAATTCAACACTACAGTATACCCTTTTCAAAATGCCATACTTATCTTCACCGAACACACATGGAGTGAAATACTTTAATAATAATTTTTTTTTATTTAAATTTTGAAAATCAACAAACAACTCATACAGTAACCTTTCAAGAGATCAAAAAGTGGATATTATGAAGAACACTTTGAATTTTACTGAAGAACACGATGAATATTTGAAGATTCCGGTCACCGAACAATTTTCCGAACACAAAATTTGCTAAAACTTTCAATAAAAACCCGCTAGTAACATGTAAACATTCAAACAAACAAGGTTTTTGAACAAACTTTTAGCAAAACATAGGGATAAACACTGATTTTCGAACCTTTTTCAGAAAATATATAAACTTTCAAGAACACTTTTTCAGAAAATCATAAACAAACAGTTTCAAACTTGATAAAAACCCAAATATGTTTGGTTTTAAACAAGGATTAGAGCCAAGGCTCTGATACCAATTGTAGGTCCCGTTTTTCCGGTGAGGATCGATACGGAAAACCTATCCTTGTTTATAACAAACACGGTAACGGGTGCGGAATCCCCGTGACGGTGCAAACCAAACACAAAGTGTAAAACACACGCTTAACCAAAGATTCAATATCTATTGATTAGGGATGAGTACAACCACAAACATATACAAACAATGTTTTAACGGACTCTCACTAAGTCTCTCTGTGCTCATCAGTTTCACACAGAAACTGAGAGGGGTATTTATACTAGACACAGACCAGACTACGACGAAACGCATAAAGGCACGACGAAACACTAAAGTCGACGAAACACACTTTGTTTCGTCGACATACATATTAAACTAATCTGTTTCGTCGACATGTTATAAGCCCAAACCAAAGTCAAAGGCCAATGCTTGTCTTCGGCCCAGATGTGCACAGGAATCGGCCCAAAGTTGTTTCTGTTGACAATTTCCATTTAGTTTCAACATAGGACAAAACTGTGACATCATCATGACATCACTAAGGTGATGTCATGGTGATGTGTTTGCGGGAAAGGTTTGCGGCGCTCCGTGCCTCGCGTGTCGAACTCTGGGGCGCACGACGGAGGAATGTCGTGACGTCGGGCTTGAGCCGGACCTAACCGAGTCGACCCGAACCGAATCGAACCGAGTCGAACCGAGCCGAGTCGCGTCCACATAAAGTGTACCAACACCATTTAGAAGATTTGTTGGTCGTTAAAAAAAAAGGATGGTTGTTGGTCAACTAGACATAATCATTAAATACAAAAGTATGATGTTATATGCTTTAATTAGTACAAGGGTTAAACTAATAACCTTCTATTAAAAATATATTCCTTAAAAGTCTAGTTAGGTATCATTTCTCCAAATGTTGATTATACGATCGTACTAGCACTAAAGCAGAGGTAGGATCTTCGCAGTTAAACGTGTTTGGTTAAAGGTAGCAGTATCACTTTCTCTTCTCTTCAACTGCGTCAATGTTATAATTCTTATGCTTCCAGCTTCGGTCACCCCATGCATCGGACCTACACCCATAATTCGATATGTCATCACAATATCCGTTTTATTTTCATATAACTTTACGGTTCAACATCTAAAAACCCTTAAATTCTTTGTAGTACAATAGATTACTAAATATAACTTTACGGTTCAACATCTAAAAACCATTAAATTCTTCGTAGTACAGTAGATTACTAAACTAACATTTCAATTTTCTTCAACTTATCATTTTGTTCTTCTATTTGTGTCTATATATGCATGTATGCAAAGTATTATTAACCTACTCACATATTTAATGAAATTCAAACAACACATGTTTTGAAAGTTAAAGTGTCTAATTGCCATCTTATTGTAATAGAAAAAACTAAATGATGCTGACTTACGTTTCAAAATGTTTTTTAAGTGATCTGTAATGTAACATTTCAATTTTTTGCGAGATTCTTATCTCTATAAAATGATATGAATATATACAATAAATGATAAGCAATGAATATGATACGTATTTTTGACACTACTAAATTCATGTTTCGTTATAACAAACGAATGTAACATTCAATTATATGCTCGACTTTCAATTACACATACGCCCCTTGGAAAGAATATTTTAAATATTGGGTGCATGCCTATTTAAGTTAACTTGACCTGTTTGACATATGCACATGGATTGGAAATAATTTACCTTGAGATTGTTCCCCAATATCCTCCTTCTGGTTTGAACTAAAATACATGCATACCACTATTAGTAACTAACTGACGGACTGAGACCCTCACTAATTATAGACAGACTCTGTTAAAGTTAATAACATACATTCATGGATTTGATTTCATAGCTTATGTAGGAGAATAAAGAAAAAGTGGATATATGTGGTAGTATAATCTTATAGCTTATGTAGACTCTAAAAATGTTTCAACCTATAACACATGGTTAAAAGATCCTACTAGAACTCAAAAGCAAGAAGATCATGTCAGGTAAGCCAAGGAGTGACTCGCCTTATGAACCAAACAAGGTGTTACTTTCCAACACTTTGAGGCATAACGAGGCAAGTCATCATTGGCTACCAAACAAGAACTCTTCTCTTCATGTAAGAACTTCTCTTCAGGTTATGTTATGAGTATATTGCTGTGAACAAATAGTAGCAACACTGTCTATTTGTAGGCTATGTTAATTGCGTTGCCAACGTAACCACATGATTCTTTCCCTTATCAAGTTAGTGTCTAAATTTCTTCCATTATCAGCATCTTTAAGAGAATATATAGTATGAACCTAATTCCTTATGCCTGCATAATGAAAAGAGGATGAAACACCAAGTAAACGGACCATTCTTCAGTTGGTGCCTAAAATTCTTCTATGTGAGTTGACTTAGGCTAGTTGATGCCTTCTTGAAAGCTTAGTAAATTATACTCCTGAACACTCTTTGTTATCCTTTTAAGTCATGATGTTTACAAGTACATCTCAATTTTAAATGTCAGGCTGAAGTTTGACTTTTAGTAGATATATATGCAACATGTCACCCATGCTTTGGAACCAAGTTTTCTGCAACGTTCTCCATGACTTTCGGATTCCTTTCAAAAAGTCAAAGAATTCTATCATGCTTTTGCATGCAACCCCAACTGGAATATATGCATTTGAAGATCTTCAACGCTTGTATTTGGTTTTCTTTATTAATTTATTGGAGTAATGAAATGTTTATTATCTTCTTTTTCCATTTGCTCTTAAGCATGCATTCTGCATAAAAAGTTGCACTTTATTTGTAGACAGTTAGACACCCGATTGTAGTAATTTGATTTCAAGAAAAGAAAACGCAGCATGATGTAAAAGTAATAGCGTTTTTATATCTTTTTTAGTTAATTAGTTAACCGAACCCTTCTTGTACTTTTTAGTTAGCGTTTTTTATATCTTTTTTAGTTAATTAGTTAACCGAACCCTTCATGTCAACATTTCTGAATTGTGCTTGTTATTGCGTAGTCTGTTGTTTACTTCTTGTGACTAATAATAAACTCTTTTTTTAATTCCAGATGTTCATCATCTTTATCCTTTCAAGAAGTTTGATGATTGCCATAGAAGACATCAAATGACCATATTAATTGTTTTTTTTTACATTTGCTTGAAGTATTCCTTTTAAATTCACATATTCAAAATTTAGAAGACATATATTAACGTTAATAAATTTTAATTAATTTAAACTTTCTAACAACTTTAAACCATTAGTTATATTTTCAAAATGTGTCATATATTTAAATATTTATTTTTTATCAGGGTAACGAGCTCAGATAAACATACCTGTCCCAACCTCCCAGAATTAATATAAAACTATTCTAATCATGGGTCCCATACGCCGAATACAATTTTATTACCCATCCCAAGTTTTTTTTAGGGTGTGCATATTTGCACACCAATGTGCGTATTGGCACACCAAACCCTAGTTGAATCAGGGTTTATCTACGCAACTTATAGGTCTATACGCAGCGTAGGTAAACCATAGATCTCAAAGCCTGATCGACAATCATTGCACAGAAAACAAGGGTTTATATACGCTGCGTATAGCTCTATACGCAGCGTATATAAACCATCTGAACTTTTGGGCTCATTTTGGTGGGTTTGAAGCATCAGTTTTTCACAAGGTTTATATACGCTGCGTATAGAGCTATACGCAGCGTATATAACCTTTCATAATTTTGTTTAGTCATTCGGCATATTTGTGGTATAAATTCTCGCCCGATTACAACGTTAACTCGCTTAAAATATATAACGAGTTAAAAACATATAATGTTTTTTATTATTTAGTCGATGTCGTCGTTAATTTATTTAGTCGGTGTCGTCGAAAAGCGTATAACGTTAAAATTTTGAAAAGCGTATATACGGTTCAAATATATAATATCGTTATCGAGGTTTTGAAATAAATTATTATACCAAGTCTATTGCCGTTCGAATACTATAAACGTTTAAATATTATACCGTTAATTATTTTTAAATACTCGTGTACGGTCTGAATATATTATACCGTTTGAATACTATACCGTGCGGTTCGAATACTATAACGTTAAAATATTATAGTGTTAAGTAAGTTGAAATACCCGGGTACTGTTCGAATATGTTACACCGTTTACAGCAAAAGTTTTATATGTACAGCAAAAGTTTTATATGTACAACAAAAGTTTGATATATACAGGAAAAGTTTGTACATACGTAACAAAATGATAAAATACTATGTGACTCGCCATCCCGATTAGGGATGGCACTGGGGCGGGTTTGAATAATCTCAACCCCATACCAGATTATAAAAGTTTGTCCCATACCTGGCCTAAAACCCACCGGGTATCTATTAGGTATTTCACGTATGGGTAACTATTAGGTATTTACATGTCAAGTATCTAGTATTTTTGTAGGTTTCAAGCATACCTTGTAGTCTATTAAAGATACTCGTTGGGTATACGTGACCCAATACTCGTCGTCGTATGGGGTACCTACTATTAATCAAAATCAGTTTGGCTGTTACCAAAATATTACAAATAAAGTGTATGGCAATCTTGAAGAATAATTGTAAAATTTTTGAAAGGTACTACGATATATCTTCTAAGAAGTAGGGATATTGGGTACTAATGACGATTCGGTGCAAATCAAAAGGGAAAGAAAAAAAAACCACATGTAATGTAAGGATACATCACATATGACATAATTAAAATAAATGAAAAAAGAAACGATTTTGGGTGTATAATCAGGTAAACCACTATATCAACAAATTACCATACACATCCCATACATGCGGAAAAAATAATAATCCCATACCCGATTATCCTACACCATACCCATCCCAAATGTTATGGGATTCAAGTTTACCCACCGTGTTCTAGTTCAATTGCCATTCCTAATCCAGATTCATAACTATTCAGTTTATACAAGCTAGACTAATGCTTGCCTAAACCTAAGTCCTTACTATACAAACAACTTTGAAGATTATAGCTACCAAGTCTTTGTTAATGCTGAACTTTCTAATCAACTGAAGTTGCGGAAGAACAAACTAAAGTTTCAGAAGCATAAACTGAAGTTTTGGTAGAGCAATTGTACTTTTGGATGAACAAAGATTGACTTTTGTCATGGAGTTGACAAAGTCAACTTGTTCATAACTAGAGGCGGCTAATTGAAGAAATTTGAACTCTATAAATAGGACATTTAGTCCTCATGTCTAGGTGATGTATATTGTGAGTCTCCTTCCCTAGAAGGAGCTCTCCGAAGGTTGAATCGGAACTTAAACTGAGTGTGTGTATCTACGTACGTACGTATGTATGTATGTATGTATGTATGTATGTATGTATGTATGTATGTATGTATGTACGTACGTATTATGATTTGAATATGTGATGATTGTTTCTGTCAATAAAATCACACAACTGTTAGACATGATTATGCCACAGGATCGAGAATCAAGTGGATGTGAAATAAAGAACATGATCAAATGGTTGTGAAATAAAGAACACAGCGAAGATCAAAACAAATAATCAATGTAACATTGATTTGACAAACATGTTTCATATACACATGGAATTTGATGAGTCAAAGGGTATTAGTACTTGTGGTCGACTGAATATATTTATACATATAGAAGGTTACAACTTGAATGACGTGATGATTCAGTAATCGTCCCAACCCTAATCTATAATTATCATGCTTAGGATAAAAAAAATACATAATACCGAGTTTCAAACCATAAGTTCTAGATAAATACAAACATACCCATAAATATAATATAGCTTGATTTTTTGTTTGAACATGAAAACTCCAATTTTGTTTAGTAGAGATCTTCAAGATCTAGCTTAAAACTTCAACCTGCCATCAAAGCATCATTCATCTTTGTGTCTCCTTCTACAGTTCAGCCCATACGTAGCAAGCTTTCTTCCTAACAAATAATTATTTCCCTTCCTTTCATGTGGATATAGTATCATTCATGATAACAAATATAGTGTTGATACATATTATGTGGACACGACTCGGTTCGGTTCAACTCGGTTCGGTTCGACCCGGTTAGGTTCGGCTCAAGCCCGACGTCACGACATTCCTACGTCGTGCGTCCCAGAGTTCGACACGCGAAGCACGAAGCGCCGCGAGCTGGTTCCCGCTGCCACATCATCATGACATCATCATGATGATGTCATGATGATGTCATAAGTTGACTAAACCTTACAAATCAACAATCTGCATGTGTTTTACGTAAAGAATGGTTGTTGGGCCATTTTCTTTGGGCTTTAACCAACTTTGGGCCGAACCCCTTACCCAATCGCACAAGCTCATTTATATACCGAAATCAGGGGATTTCGGTGGTTGGCAAGAGGTGAGAACCCGAGAGATTCAAGAGAGAGTTTTAGTGTGTATGTTAACTGGATCTTGTATCTATCTTGTACTCGAACTTTTCTCAGAAATATACAAGGGTGTTAAACATTGAATCTACGTGTCTTGTATCTCGTGTTCTTGTTCATCTCTATCTCGGTTTGCTATCTCGGTTGGATTCCGCACAACCGGGTTGGTTAGTACACAAGGATTAGGCGACTAGATCCTCCCCTAGCTGGACCTACAAGTGGTATCAGAGCCTTGGCTCTTCTCCTTGTTAAAACCGAGAGTTTTCGGGTGTGTTTCGGGTGTTTGAAGTTTTTATTTTTTCTTGAAAAATCTGGTTAAATCTTCAAATATCTTCATATTTTGCTGGAAGTTCACATAAAAACCTTGTTATTTTTCATTTTTACATGTTAAAAGTTGGTTTTTAGTGACGTTTCGAGCAAAACCGCGTTTCGGAAATTTGTCGGTTCACCGGAAAACTCATAGTTTCACCGGATAAACCATTGTGTTCTTGACATATTCAAGTGTTCTTCAAAGTTTTATACTTTTTGATCTTTGAAAGTGATTGTGAAAGTTGTTGTTGTTTTGAAAATTGTGATTGATTAAAATAATCCATCACCTTACTGCATTGGTAATTGGATTTGATTATAATATTGTTCATCATCATTTGGTTGGTAACTTGAAAAATGTGAGCCGAAAGCAAGACAGTGTGTAAGGGTAAGGTGGCTTTGACAAAGAAGTCTTTGTGTCAGTAAGAGATAAGGGTGTACGGGGCGTTCGCGGGGAAGGGGTGCGGTGACCCTAGTCACCGATCGGGAACACCGCCGCCATCAAAGCGGGGACCCGAATCGGTGATAGGGATCGGTGTGGAGTTACCGCGTGGGGGGGCACAATTTTCGAAAGAGGACCGTTTGACAACGGTCAATTTTATAAAAAAAAAAAAAAATTCATTTTTTATACAAATATAAATAACCACACCTTCATACTCTCATCAAACCACACTCTCATCAAACCACATTTTTTATACAAATTTCATTTTTTTATACTCTCAAACCACACCCACTTCACAAATTTTTTATATTCTCAAACCACACCCACTTCTCAAACCGAGCAATGGAGAACCAACCCCGCGAAGCCAAGAAAAAAACTAAGGGACGAGGCAAGCAACCGTCTCGTGGTGGTTCGAGCGGTGCAAGTGCACAATCACAACCCCCTTTCGGATATACTCCACAACCCCCGTTTTTTTTCCAACAACCTTCACACCCCTCCTTTTACAACACCCAAGCAACCAACCTTCAACCCAATTTCGGCTATGGTTTTCAAAATTTGTTATCAATGGATGCTCCTCCTCACTCCCCCGCCTTCGACCCATATGGTTTTCGTTCCCCACAAGTTCCATCGGTCCAAGAAAATGTTGAACGTCCTCTACCTGTTTGGGACAACGAGGACGATGAGGTAGTGCCCGAAACTCAAAATTTGGGCGACGAGGACGATGAATATAATGTGGATGCAGATTTGGGCAACGAAGAAGATGACGCTCGGGAAAAAAAGGGAAAAACGACGAGCGAAAAATGGACAAAGGTCCAAGAAGAGGCGTTGGCGAAGGCGTATGTACATTGCTCTACCGACAAAAAGAAGGGCAATCAACAAAACCGCGATAGTTTTTGGCGTAAGATTTTAAATCATTTTAACGCCACCGTCGGTGGAAGTAACCGGACCGTGCATCAAGTACGGTCTAAATGGGGCCCGATGCAAACGAAAATAAACTTTTTCAACGGCCTATACCAACAAGCGGTAAAAATTATATTTTTTAACATTGTATATTTTTTATTTTTCTTTACTAAGTTTATATTTTTTTAACATGTAGGATCGCACACGAGGAAGCGGAGTCAAGGATCTCGACGTGATGAAAGTCGCTTTAACAGAATTTAAAGAGAGATATCCGAACGGTTTTCAACATGTCGAGGCGTGGGAGGTCCTTCGAAAACACGACAAATGGGCCCAAGTCCCATTGTTGGGTGAGGAAGGGGAAGGTTCGGGACATAAAAGAAAGCCCGTTGAGGTGGACCCTTCCATACCCGATATGAACGAAGACCCCTCGCCACAAAGAGCACAACGGCGAGACAAGCGTCAAGCGACATCGTCCGAGGGAAGCTCGGCCGAGTTGGCGGCACAATTCAAAGAGTACACCGCCATGAAAGAAAAGAAAAACGCGATTGAATATAAGGCGGTTGAATTGAGGATGAAAAGAGAGGAGCAGACTCTCGAGCTCATATCGGAACAACGCGAGACGATGAAAAACTACAATTACGATCGAGATATGGAAATATTCATCAAGCCGCACGACGATGCTCCGCCAAGTATGTTGCCGTTCATCCTCGCCCGAAAACGCGACATCGCTAAGAAGTACGGGTGGCCAATCGATTTCTAAAATTATTATTTTCTAGTTTTAATGTAATTTTTATTTTCTAGTTTGAATGTAATTTTTATTTTCTAGTTTGAATGTAATTTTTATTTTCTAGTTTGAATGTATTTTCTAGTTTTAATGTTATTTTTATTTTGTAGTTTTATTTTGTTAAATTTTATTTAATTTTTATTAATATTTTTTTATAAACATGCATAATTTCAACAAATAAAAAAAAAAAAAAAACCAAGTCACCTAAAGAGGGGAGTGCCGCCATCAAAATGGGGTGTTAGGGGAGTTTAAGAGGGGAGTTGACGTGGCACAAGGGGATTGGTTGGGCGTAAGAGAGGGGACTCACCTCTTAGGTGAGTGCCCCTTACACCCTAAGGGTTGGTGTTCAAAATATCTTCTTGTCTGGTTTAATTGTCAACGAAAACCAGCCGGACGAAATCACCATACATATCAGTCAACGAAATCATTTCTGTTCAGCCAACAATATCAAGCATCCTTTCAACGAAATCAGAAACAAATCACCACTTCTGGACGAAATCACCAAGTCTTCATCAACACTTGTTTGGACGAAAACAGCCCTGATTTCACCATACATGACATCCTAGACGAAAACACTTCTGGATGAAATCAACTTATTCTAGTCAACGAAATCACATTTAGTCAACAAAATCAAGCTGTTGGACGAAATCACTTGTTGATTGGACGAAATCACTTTTCCTGACGAAATCAGAAGTGTCAGTAAAACATTTCAGCAACGAAATCACTTTTCCTGACGAAATCAGAAGTGTCAGTAAAACATTTCAGCAACGAAATCACCATTTCAGCAACGAAATCACCATTTCAGCAACGAAATCAAACATATCAGCAACGAAAACCTCTATTTTCGTCACATATCTTTTCATATTGTTAACAGAAGCCTTTTAAATCATATTTAACTGTTTGATTTGTGTGATTTGTTCAGGTATTAGTCATTAAACATCAAACATGAATCCAAGTTGGTGGGGTACTCCGTCTCCGGATTCGGGAAAGTACAGAAATACAAGTTTGTCACCTTCATGGGCCGAATCTCCCGCACCCGCATCTAATACGGAAATTTGGCCTTCGTCCAAATCCTCCGCACCGAAAATTACGGCAGAAATGTGGGCATCGGTTACTAACCAACTTCAAAATGAAACAAAAACGGCGTTTGTCACAAGCACAGATTTATATGGCAATCCAATACAAGTTCCAATAAAGCCAGCTCCAACCACAGACTTGTATGGAAATCCATTACCACCAGTTGCTACACAGTGCCATCGTTCTACGGTAGCACCATCATCTCTTGATCCTAGGAACTGTAGTCAAACAAAAACGGCGTTTTATCCTGAAATTGTCAAAAATGCCAGCAATGGTGAATCCTCGGGAAATAATGACAGTTCTGAACATGACAGTAGTTCAGATGAAGACGTTTCAACTTCAGTTGAAGATGTTACAACTTCAAGTTCAAGTTCAAGCGAGGATGGATCTGAATGTGAATCATCAAGGGAGGTTGTTGATTCTGATGCATATAGGTCAACATCTGAGAGTGATTCCAGTCAGGTATGTGTCGATGAACCAACTGCTGTTATTTGTGATAATTGTGATAGTTTGAGTGTTAAATGTGCTGATTTAGAGGAAAACATGTCTGAGTTGCAAGGCAAACATGATGCTTTACAAGCTAGTTTGTTTGACTTGCAAGACAAACATGTTTCGTTGAATGATAAGTGGTGTGAATTGCAAAGCAAACACGAGGCTTTGCAAGAGAAATATGATGTGACATTCATCCACAATCAGAAATTGACCGTGGATCTTTCGAAATGCACAGAAGCCAATATGTTTTATGAAAACCATGAAAAGGAATTTAAATCGGTGATTGAAAAATTAAAGAAAGATAAAACCGAGTTAACAAAAATGGTTTAAAGAAAACAAACTGACATCAATTTGTATATAACTCGTCTTGAGATAATGCAAAAAGAGATGGCTTGTGTTAAAACCGAAAGTGAGGCGATCCGACTTAAGTTAGACAGCTATTTAAGCTCTAGCTATGTGTTGGATCACATCATTGATGTTCAGAAAGAGAAAAAGGATGTCACATGCATTGGATATAAGAAATGTCCACCACCTGTGAGACACAATTATGATGCCATGCCTGATGAGGAGTATAGAACTCACTTTGAACCATCTGTTCCTTTGGACGTTGAGGAATTTGCAACTGGACTTGGATACAAGAAGGAAGTATCATCAGAATCGGATGTGTCAGCAGATACATGTGTGTCTTCTGCTGAACCGAATCAGGATCCTCCAGTTGTGATTGAGGATGCTGATTCTTCTGATGATGAATCTGATGATACTGATTCGGCAAAGTCTGATGCGGTAATCAAAGAAGAGGACATACCTCTTGAGAATCATATTCTATGTGATCCTCCCGCAAAATCTGCTAAGACTGTTTCGACCGAGTCCACGTCTGCAAAAGAGTCTGAAAGTGTGGATTTGCTGTACACTCTTGTTGGTGATGATAAAATTTATTCTGACAAAGATTTTCCGATTAAGAATGTAAATCAATCTTTAATCAGTAAAGTTTTTGAAAATTCAACAAGTAAGTTTTTGGGAAAGACAGGATCACATGTTACAGTAACACAGTGTCCTCCTATTCCAAAGGCTGAAGTTCGAAAACAATATGGAAATAAGAAATTACCAACAGTGCAAAAACAGCAAAATCATACCAAACCAAAAGGAAAAGCAACGACTCAAAGTCAAAGGAAGCCGAATCAAAAGAAGAACAAGAATGTGAACTTTGTGAAATCAAAGGGAACGGACAAAATCGAAACTTTTGAAAACAAATCTAACTTGGATTTTGTTAAACAAGCAACAGTGTTGAAAAGAAATGAACCAAGTAGTTCAAAACCAAGTACCTCGGGGTCACAAAGTTCATCATTATCGGCAAGACGATCACATGATACTTCGGGGTTTGTTGAACGAAGATCATGTTTTGAATGTGGTACAATTGGACATATTATTCGAAATTGTCCGTATCTTCATAAGTTAAAAGCCAAAGTTGATGATCCCCGTGAACGAAATTACCAAAAGCGATATGTTTCTTCAAAACAAGATCCTCGCCTCGTACGAGAAAGGGAGAAGAAACAGAAACGCCAACAAGTCAAGGTAATTGAGAAAGCACTTAAAACTGAAGTGGTTCAAAAACAATCTGTTCCAGTTAAACCAGAAAGTTCAAAGTTTTCAAAAACTTCAAACAATCACGAAGTTAAACATTCAAATAATCAAACTGGTAAAACTCAACAGATTTGGAAACCAAAATCGGAAATTGTTTCAGGGGGAGCTACATCAATTCCGAATCATCGGGAAATGGATGTCACAATCCTCGATGATGACGGACGACCCAAGTCTGTGAAGGCTTGGGTCCCCTTCTCCAACTAATCTCTGAATGAGTGTGCAGGATGTTCCAGGAGGAACTATTGATAGTCTTAGGATTGTTGATAGTGGAGCGTCCATGCACAAGATCGGCGACATAAGGCTCCAAAATATTGTTACATCTAGGAGAATGTTGTTGCCTTTGATGGAGAGAGGATAAAAGAAGACAAAAATGTCTGATGAAGGAAAAAGGAATGAAGTTGAAAAATTCGACCA
This sequence comes from Helianthus tuberosus, assembly GCA_030545235.1. Lineage (NCBI taxonomy): Eukaryota > Viridiplantae > Streptophyta > Magnoliopsida > Asterales > Asteraceae > Helianthus > Helianthus tuberosus. Next base: position 111,831 of record JARYGA010044551.1, read on the forward strand.
GTTGAAAAATGTGCCAAAATTTTGGTTGTTATGGTTTTTGATCGGGTCAATAGGAAAGATTCCAATGAAAAGTATGCGCCTGCAGCACGTCTGAAGCTTTTTGAAGATTCATAGATTTTTCTTCCACAAGAAGTTCAAAGTCCACAAGATGAACGTGTAGGGTACTTTTCTCCACGGTGTGATTGAAGAGAATGTGTTTGTTGATCAAACCAACCGGGTGTGCGGATGCCTTGGCATGGATTGAACAACCGCACACTACTTCTCAAGAGAAAGATAAAGACCTTCGCTGGTGCAATGTGGAAGACCAGCCGGACCCAGTGGTCTGTGATCTTGTTGCTGTGAAGAGATTTCTCAGTAGCTACAAAATCGACTTTGAAGTCCACACCGGGTGGATATCCAGTTTCGGAGAGCGCTCAGATTCCTTGCAATGCACGAAGCAGTTGCAGGATACGGTTTTAAATTTCTAATCTCTCCTATACTTGTCGATATTTAAGCTGCTTTATGATTTATTATCATCTCGTATAGCACTCTTTGACCAAACACATCGAAATCAAATATCACTTCATACGTGATTGCTTTGATAAAAGGCTTATCGATGTTGTTAAGGTCCACACCGATGACCAACGTGCCGACCTTTTTACCAAAGCATTTGACAAATCACGATTTGACTATTTATTATTGGTAAACGGCATTAAGGTCAAGCATGAGTAAAACCAACATCGGAAAATCATTTTTGTAAATACCTTTGTGTTTTAAATTTATCTTAGTTTGTTGATTTTAGGGGGAGTAAATCCAAAATTTGAAAATCCAAAAACATCGAAAATTTTCAAAAACACAAAAACAATAGAAAAACAAAAATGAGTTTCCTGGCGAGCAAAAGAGAAAATGATAGTACATCAGTGGTCTGTTTAAACCCCTTTAAACCTTAAATTAAAAACGATAAGCAGCTCTATATAAGATGTATCGGTAGGCTCACAATTATTTTAAAGTGTGCAGGGTGATATAAACTTAAATCGACTAAAGACCAGGTGGGAACCATTCATTGGCATATGGTCTTAGTACCGAAATTTCGTTTGAGAGATTGCCGAGGTTCTGAGATATTCGGTCTTTATGCTGCTTATCATCTGGGTATCATGGTTGTATCTTTTACCGAAACAAACGGAGACGAAGTCTAGATCTTCCATGATACCATACATACGTGTACATACTGCATTCGACCTCAATAAGTGATCAACAATCACATGTCCTCAAAATAAGTGATAATATATCACATTTATCCGGGAGTCAAGTTCGTCTCTCTGCTGTACGAAAGTACTGACCTGTTCACGGACTTGCTCTTGTGCCCTCATGCATCTGAAAATCAAGTTCCTCATCAATAAGTGATTCTATCACATAGGGCTTGTTTTCAATTCAAAATAAGTGAGTTTCTCACATTTTCATATACGTCAAAACAGATGATAATCGGTATACTCACCGGTAAGATGAACCCTCGTGCATACCTTGATACGGGAATGTGTCGTGTGTGGATGAACACCGGTCGGTAAGTATAAATCATACCTTAACGTATCCCCTCGCCATGATTACATCTGATAAGTTGAGCTTAAGTGGACAACAATACCGATAATCGTTATAGGATGCTTATCTTAATGTGAACTAATTGAACAACAAGAGCGTTTTGACATGACCGTACACTGATATGATTCTCTTACCCTCGAAACTCGCAAAAAGATTGTATGTAATTATTTATTTACTGCTTTCAGTTTCTGCACCTTTGTATATATTTATTTACTGCTTTCTGTCTTTACATTTGAAATATTCAAAAATTCCAAAAAGATTTTAGGTGTGTTTTAATATAAACTTTCTAAAAGCCAAAAAGATTTTATTTCTATCTTATTTTCGATTGTACGATGTTGGATCTCGAGTCTTCGTTGCCTGAAACCTGTTGAAAACCAAAACGACTGAATCTTCATAAACGGTCAGAGTTTGAAAGTTTTTGAAAGTTAATAATCAAAATTGAAAAATTTGTTAACTTTTCAAACTAAACTGACGGACGGTAGTTGAATAAGAATTGGTCACATGTGTGTCATTTGTTTAATGTTAAATATATTCCAAGCAGTTGTTCTCATTGCGCGTTTAGCTTTCTTGCATGTGCAGATGCTAAAGGCGAAGAGAACATGTTCGATGATAAGCTTCGGAATGAAGACACGACGTGAAGGCACTCAAATGATAAAGATGATCGAGTTGCCGCTGATCAATCACCAACACCACAAGGATCTCAAGCATTGAAGTCAAAAGATTCACAAGCATAATCAAAGGGGGAGTTTATTGATACACTTCCTAAATACAAGCGGGAGTTTGTTGATACACTTTCTACTTACAACACGTGAAGACTTTGAAGATCCTCCGACATGGAAGACATGGAAGTTGAACCTCACGAGTAGCGTCCAAGGGGGAGTTTGTTGATACATATTATGTGGACACGACTCGGTTCGGTTCAACTCGGTTCGGTTCGACCCGGTTAGGTTCGGCTCAAGCCCGACGTCACGACATTCCTCCGTCGTGCGTCCCAGAGTTCGACACGCGAAGCACGAAGCGCCGCGAGCTGGTTCCCGCTGCCACGTCATCATGACATCATCATGATGATGTCATGATGATGTCATAAGTTGACTAAACCTTACAAATCAACAATCTGCATGTGTTTTACGTAAAGAATGGTTGTTGGGCCATTTTCTTTGGGCTTTAACCAACTTTGGGCCGAACCCCTTACCCAATCGCACAAGCTCATTTATATACCGAAATCAGGGGATTTCGGTGGTTGGCAAGAGGTGAGAACCCGAGAGATTCAAGAGAGAGTTTTAGTGTGTATGTTAACTGGATCTTGTATCTATCTTGTACTCGAACTTTTCACAGAAATATACAAGGGTGTTAAACATTGAATCTACGTGTCTTGTATCTCGTGTTCTTGTTCATCTCTATCTCGGTTTGCTATCTCGGTTGGATTCCGCACAACCGGGTTGGTTAGTACACAAGGATTAGGCGACTAGATCCTCCCCTAGCCGGACCTACATATAGACCACGTACCCTTACTTGTACATTCAAGTTTTCATTAAATCCCAATGCCTTGGTGACTTCAACCCACTTTTCATCTTGGCTAACCTTTACATAACCCATAGCTTGAACGATCATATATATGTCAAAAAATCATCAACTTGTCCATTTCAAGGGTTGGAGGCATAAATGAAGAAATGAAATTCTTGGCTGAGTTTTTCTTTGTGAGATGAGACTACTTAATGGACTTGAAGCAAATCAAGGAAAGTGATACAATCATCAAGTGTAGACATGAACATAAGGATAAACCATCTTATCTTGTTCGGCTTGTGGGGTATATTAGACGAACGAGGCTTATAAGCTAGATTATGTTATATCAATCTATTATTATTAAGAATGTATTATGTAACATTATTATTGTTATTATTCTTTAACCTAGTTAGGGGCGGTTATTACCATGAACTCCCCGTATATATGTAATCATATGTAACGAATTCAATTACCAATTCAATCAAGAACATTATTCAAATTCTCTCATTCGAAATCTAAGTCTGTTAGTGTGATCCATTCCAATAAAGTGGCACCGATCAACAGGTACAAATTCTGTAAATCGTTATCCAGTGCACAACCTAATTTCTTTCCGAAGATATTAATACATGACGACCAACGGAGGGATTCAAACCAAGATTCCAAAATTGTTGGGACAGAATTACTATCACTGGCATATACAAATGAGGGTGTTACTGGAATCACAAGATTTATGGACGATAGTGGAAGAAGGATATTCAGAACTTCCAGCAAATGCATTAGAGAACGATCAGAACGTTCAGAAAGAGAAGATTAAAAGGGACAAGAAGGCGTTGCATATCATGTTTCAGGCCGTTAATGAAACAGTATTTGAACGTGTGGCAACGTGTAAAACTTCAAAGGAAGCATGGGAAGTCTTACACAAAGCATACAGAGGAGAGAACAGGGTAAAAACGGTAAGATTGCAAACCCTAAGATGTGAATTCGATGCATTAAGAATGAAGGATAGTGAAACTATAGAAGATTATGTTAATCGCACAACCGTAATAGTGAATCAATTACGTCTGAATGAAGAAAGAATAGAGGAACAAAGAACTGTCGAAAAAATTCCCAGAAGTTTAACAAGGAAATACGAATCAGTGGTGGTAGCCATAGAAGAATCTAAGGATTTAAATGCAATTTCCACAGAGGAATTACTTGGGATTTTGCAGTCACATGAATTACGGCTAAGACAATACGAATCATTGATGATGTTTCGTCATAGTAGACCTCGATGAAAGATAGGTGTTTCGTCACCTGGGATGTCGACGAAAGATAGGTGTTTCGTCACCTGTGATGTTGACGAAAGATAGGTATTTCGTCACCTATGATGTCGAAGAAGAATGTATACTTCGTCGCCAGGGTTCTTCGTCGGGTGGTTCTTCGCCGAAGGGTAACCTGTTTGGGCTTGGGCTTTGGTAGATAGCCCAGTTAATTGTTGTGTGCTATTGCATGTTATACATGGGATGTGAACACCTATAGAACAGGGTATTTGATATATGATATTCGGTGATCTTGTGATAGATGCAGACTGTATACGAATACGTGACTTACTGTGTACAAATACGTGATTTATTGTGTATATATACGTGAGTCGTTTGATTATGTAACTAATGTTGATTGGTAACCACGGTAGGGTTTGCGTTGACCAACTTGAATGGGTAATTTAACATACCAAGCAAATCAAAGGTGAGTTCATTCCTCTTGAGCATGCGTCCCGGTGGTTGGGACAGTCATTGGGTATCCCTGAGAGGGATAGGTTTTTGGGTAAATCAATTGGGTATTCCTGAGAGGAATACGTCTTGTGGGTATAATCGGGAATGTTGGATAATACACTCATCCTATCACCTTTAAGTTCCATCTTGTTTGTTACCTGAGAGGTAACAGGGTATTAGTTGGTAGCGCTATCTAGGTTTGGCACCCTCACCCCGTACCTGAGAGGACGGGTGTGAACTAATGACCCAGTCATGCCTAATGCTTTGATAGGAGCATTGGGGAACGGGCAAAATAAATCAGGAGCCGTCTTGTATTCGGGGTATTATCAACATTGAAATCAATGAACTAAACTAAACACTTGGTAACCAACATTTTCGTAAAACTATGAACTCACCAGCGTTGTTTGATACACTTGGTGCGTGCTCGCAGGTCGTTAGGTGCTTTGGGAAAGGAACTTGTTGTCTGGATGGCTGGAGTGGTCATGGGTCGCGTTGCTTGGATATGCATGTCTTGTTACTGGGAGCATTGGGGAACGAGCAAAATAAATCAGGAGCCGTCTTGTATTCGGGGTATTATCAACATTGAAATCAATGAACTAAACTAAACACTTGGTAACCAACGTTTTCGTAAAACTATGAACTCACCAGCGTTGTCTGATACACTTGTTGCGTGCTCGCAGGTCGTTAGGTGCTTTGGGAAAGGAACTTGTTGTCTGGATGGCTGGAGTGGTCATGGGTCGCGTTGCTTGGATATGCATGTCTTGTTACTGAATTCATATACATTGGATTTTGAAACGTTTAAACTATGAAATACTATTTGCTTCCGCTGACACTATTAAAATTGGATTTGGTTTTATGAATGTTTTACGTAATAAATGGAAACTTTGTTAAATATCTTGTGGTTAGTTCAATGTGATTAGTGGCTAGATCCTGGTACATCACACACCTAGCGGGATTACCGCATGTGGAATTTTGGGGGTGTGACATACATCATGTATTCAAACTTGTATACTCGCCAACATATTTTTACTCATTATTTTAATACATGTTGTAGGTTGATAGGTGATGAACGAAGGAAAACAAGTTTAGGGTGGACTTAGATACATGCCTAAACGAATAAACAATTATTTATGAATCTTGTATTTGATGCTACAATTTGATCATGTTTTGTTTTGTCGAACGATGTATGTCATTTAGTATCTATGAAATTTTGATTTAATAATTATTGTCACATTTAGTGTTATGAAGCTACGAGCAATCTTGTGATCGTCTCACTCCAATGTTTCCGTCATCGGTTGGGGTGTGACAGGTTAGATAATGACCGGGACATGTACAGACATGCGCAACCGCGCACAACTTATGATCGCGCAACAAGGCACGATTACAGCTCGGTCTACCGACTGAAGTCTGCAACATGCAGTTCCAAGTTCATAAAAGGAATTGCCCTAGCACCACTAACACATTCAAAACTTCCACCAAGTGTGGGAAAATTCAATGGGTTGACAATCCTAGATGACCACATTGGTATGTTCACCAGTGCCGGCCTCGTTGGCTGCTGGACGCAACCACTATGGTGCCATCTTTTTGTCCAGACCCTTACTGGCAATACAAGGGCCTGGTTTGACAATTTATCAGTGGGCTCACTGGTATCGTATGAAGATTTGCAAGAAAAATTTCTTGCTCACTTCAGCTAACAAAGGCGACACGCCCGAGATACGACGTACGTTATGACGATCTGGCACAGGAACAACGAAGGCTTGGAGGCCTTCATCACCAGATTTAACAAAGAATACCTCGAGATCGGCAAGGTATCCGACACGCTTGCACACGCACATTTTTGTTATACCGTCAGGGATGACGAAATGATCAAGACGATTATCGGTAAGGAGGGCTTACCAAAGAAATGGGACGACGTTATGACAGCAACCAAAACGTTCGCCCAAACAGAGCACTCATTACTTCAAAACAAAGACAAAGATTGCACTTCGTATGCTAGCCTGCATTCTTCAAGACATGAATCATCAAGGCGCAACAATAGCTAGCGCAACAAGAACTCGTGGACGCATGGCCATGAGTCCGGATCATATGATACGTATGGGTCCCAAGCGGACACCAGATCTACAATCAACAACCATCGGGATCATCAGGCAACGAAGAAAGAGAATTCGGACCGACAATGGACCTATCTCACCAAATCACCAAAAGACATTCTTCTGACTGAAGAATGTAACTTTAAACCCGCAACACCGATGAAAAACAAGAAGGGGCAAGACCTCAACTTGTATTGTGACTACCACCATCCCTCCAGCATGGGGTTCCATGCAGCGAATATTAAACATGTAATCTTCAACAAACTATATCGATTTGATATGGATTTGAAAGTATTATGTTTGACGTGAAAAAAACTTATTTGCAGTTCTCTTCTTGCGAATTATTTGACTGGATCAATCCCACAGGATCTCGGAAACATCGATCAACACATTAAGATCTTTGTAAACTTCTTTCATCAGTTCTCTTTTAAGTTTATTATAACTGTAACTTCTGTTATTGTTTTTCTACTGTTTGTGACTACAATTGTATTATTTATATGATTTTATAAACTACACAGTGTATTAATGTTTTATTTTCGATTCAGTTAAACAGGTTAAGTTAATTATACTAGTATTACTCCATATCTACTTGTCTCAAGCCCATAGTTTTTAAAATAATCTATAATATTAATAACCGAATACTCGTCCACATAGTTTTGGGTTTGACTTCTTTTCCATATCTATGTGACAAGTCATCCTAGTGTGGTTTGCTGGAAACAATCAAAGGATGGTGACAATTTCTCGTGAAACTATCAATTTTAATTATATAATTGAGTGAATCGCAAGAATTGTCCTTTATCTTTATGCCTCTTTGCAGGCGGTGTCCTTTATGTTTAAAATTGACGAGTTTTGTCCTTTATGTTTAAAAATCAAACACGTTTTCCCATTTGGGCCTAACCCAGTTAGTTTTTTTCGTTAAATCTTGTCATGTGCCTTGCACATGAGGGCAATTTTGTCATTTTAATGAAGCAGGGACTAAATGTATAAATCTTGCCATGTCATTTTCATCAAACGCATGGAGACACCTCCACCGTGCGCCTGACACTTCTACAGCCTGCACACGTTGACAGACCAGTGGATAAGCTGTAAGTTGTCAGTCTGGCCCAAGGCCCATCAGAAGGCCCATTGGTCTCTCTTCTTCACTCTTCGGCTATAAATACCAGACTTCGAACCAGGTTTGAGGTAATGCTAATCTGCTCTCTCACATCACTACCTAATCACTTGTCTTATTTCCTAAGCGAGTACTGATTCTCACACCGGAGGGTGGTAACAAGGAGCAACCCCCACCTCATTCTCCTTGTTGAGAGTCACGGTGTTTCAATGTGCAGGTGACAGATACATGATCAACCAGTCATCGATCGAGGAAAGAAGAGATTAACCTTATCTTGACGAGACTCGACCCGTGGACTAACCACCTGGTTAACCACTGTTTCTTCATTGGCGTCCACCGCTATTTTTACAAGCATTGTAGGACCGTGAAACGACCTAATGAGTCGATCAGAAGAGTGCTCAGACCGAATCAGAGGCGGAATTCATTGATTCGGTCTTTGTTTAGCTTGGATTCACTATTAAAAGTCTCGTATATTGATCTCTGAACGTTTACAGGACTGGAGACACCTCGACAGCACCTCGGCGTCGGAAACTAGAACCTTACAAATGAAATCGTTTGAAGGCTATTTATAGGGAGAACCCTTCCGTTTGAAAGTGACATGATTATTTCAACCGGAACCCTTCAAACGAACATCTACAAACGGTCACTCTCAAACAATTCTAATTTTGACATTCAAACAGTTATAACATATTTGTCTTTATGTGTGAATTCTATTGTGATGTCATCAATATGATGTCACAAGATGATGTCATATTGATGATGTCACACTCGTTCAAATCTGCAACGAACCCGAGACTCGACATAAGACGAAGACGACAGATGAATGCACCAACAGACTCCCCCTCAGATGTTGACGAGTCTTAAGTGTCGAGTCTTTACATCTTCAGTCTTTTTCAGTCTCTTTTCTTTCTTAACATATACCAGGATCTTCTCTTTGGCTCTAACCTCGTCAGACTCCCCCTCTCATCATGATGGGATCGCTATCTGGAATTAGCTATCACCTTGAGATTTCATCCTGGCTTTAACTCTATTTAGATCAACTCCTGCACACATTTTCTCACCACCATATAAGTTTTCACTTAAATCAATAAGAAAAACTTACTAGTAATAGTTACATCAAGTTCAAATTAATGACCCTGATTAACTAATCAAACATTCTTTCTCAAAATAAATTTTATCAATTCAGCACACACACTCCCAAACCTGTTCATCATATTCAGCACTTGGAATTTCGAAAATCAGCTCTTCATCATCAGTTGTCGAAAATCTTTTTGTATTTTTGATAACAAAGGAATGCAGTAAAGAAATATATACAAACAATATTTTTGTGAGTTTGTGTAAGAGGATCATATCAGTTTTTGTGACCAATCACTAGCACCGTTAAGCTTTAAACATTTTAAGCTCTAAACGATTCACGTAGATTGACGATATGTTTGTCCTCTTAAGCTCAATCTAAAAACTTTCAATCTGCTTACCGATACGTTTAAGGTATATTATTTTCGCATTAAGTTCTTATGGACCCCACAATCTCAGCATATCCCCTCATCATGCAATACACTAACTCAAGTAATGCCTTTAAACTTTTATCAACTGTGAATTGTGCGAAAACAAAGCAGAATGTTTAAACATTAACAATCAGGTCGATACTTCCGTATACGCAGAGAAAGTCCAATGTTTAAACAAAATAAGAAAATAAAACAAGTTGAAGTTGTTTAGGCTTTAACCACCAGGTCGATACTTCCGTATACGCAGAGGAGGTCCAAAGCTTAAACGAAACACCAAAAAAAATAAAGCAGAATGTTTATGCAACAACATCCAGGTCGATACTCACGTATACGCAGAGGATGTCCGATGCTTAAACAAAATAAAGAAATAAAACAAGTTTAAATCTTCGCAAAATGAAATGCACAATCACAACGACTTTTTAGCAAAGTTGTGAAAGTTCACAAAGTTAACCAGTTTTATGTCTTTCGACAATCAGCGATTCTTGAGTAGGCACACAGTCAAGAAGGACAAAACCAAGTACTATGCTTTTGACCATGTTTCACACTAGAACTAGGATTTTTCATTTAAGTTTGTATCGTTATTGCAAATCTACTAGTCTAGCTGAGCCTACCATCACATCGTTAGTAAGATCGTTTATCACATTATAACTTTCCATTTCTTTAGCATGCTGTGACAGTCCAACTGATCTACTATCATTTCCTCTTTTTCACAACAAAACTCATTTTTGCATTTTCTAATGTTTTTGACATTTTCAAATTTTCTAATTTTTTTAAAAAATTTACTCCCCCTAAAATCAAAATATGTCTCAATTTTGATTTTCTGGGAAAATTTGAAAACAAGCTGTACAAGAAAAACTGACAACATGATGAGAATCACTTCAATTCTCCATTCACTTGGCTTGAACAATCAGAACTCCCCCTGACAACAAAACATTTTCCCATAGTGATTTAAAAACACTTAAGTTTGTTTTAATCAAAATGGTTTTTTCCGGAAAATAAGTTTTGTAAGTCATTTTTCAAACATGGGGTTTCATCACCTTGTTCTTTCAACCACTTGTAAAAACTAACATTAGTAAAATCAATCCACAAACATCACTTGTAGAAAATCAAGTACAACTTAATGTCCCTGATTTACCACTTTTAAATCGAAATCACTTTCGTGAATTTCTCAAGAAATGTGCCGATTCATGTTCCACGCTTACCAACCTGGGAACTCCGGCAAGTCAGGTTTTTCATTTGAACAGATTCACCCAAGCCTGACAGTCCTTGGGTGATTTTAAATTCTTGTTTAACAATGGTGGAAAATTTGCATCATCCATTGTTAAATCAGAATTCTCAATTTTTACCTCAACACATGGCTCCTCTGGCTTTACCACACCAGATTCATTGCCTGAACTTGGCTTGTCTGACTTTGAAGAGTCAGAGTCATCGCCTGAAGGTGGCTTGTCTGACTTTAACATGTCAGATTCATCGCCGACCATTTTCTTCTTCCTCTTTTCTTCTTTCGTCCTCAAATTTGTATCCAATGAATTCGTCTTGCTTGACTTTGCCATTGAGGAAGTCGATTCATCAGAACTCTTATTTTTACCAACAGATGAACCCGAGGACAAGATCTTCTCGAGATACTCTCTCGCCTTCTTTCTCTTCTTCCTCAGTCTGTCTTTCTGCCCCTGAGAAAGCTTCACTTTCGTTTCTTGAACTTTAGGTTCTTGAACCTTCTGTTCTTTAGGCTTGACATTGACTGATTTCTTTGCCATCTTTTGAGAATTAACCCTCAATCTTTCATTTGATCTCCTTGGGCAATCTCTGGCAATGTGGCCAATGATGTCGCAGTTAAAACATCTTCTTGACTCAAACCTCCAACTCTGGCAGTTAACAGCAATGTGTCCTTGATAGCCGCATCTGTAACACACTCTGTTATCATACCAATCACCATTCTCAGTCCAAACATTCAAATCATAGCACTGTTTGGCTTGGTGATATCCATCTCTCCTCTTGTAAGCTGGATTTGACTTTGAAGCACTGTGGTCCGACCTGCACCACTTATTACCAACAATTTTTGAGTTTTGATTTTTCAATTTTTGTGATTTTTGATTGCGATTGAATGATTGATCTGATGAACTTTTATTTTCTTTTTGAACATTTTTCAAAATTTTCTCTTTTTGTTTTTGTTCCACTTTCTTCTTCAAAGGTTTTTGCTTAGAGCATTCTCCCTTTTCGGTTGATTGCGGAACGGTTTCTTGAAATTTTTCTTTTAATTTCAAAAACAATTTTTGTTTTTCGAATTTTTTATTTTCATCATCAGATTTCTCATCACAATCTTCAACTTTGACTTTGTCAAAGTTTGTGACACCGTCACTTATTGGAACTGAATTGATCGGTTTTGGACAAGGAAAATTCAAACTATCTGATGAAGTCACAAAACCTTTCAATTTCCTTTCAAGTTCATTAATCTTGTTTCTTGAATTCTCAGCTTCGTTTTCAATCTGAGATATTCTTTCAAGATGAGACTTGATTGATTTTTCATTTTCATTCTTTATGTTTTCAAGAACAGACTTTTCATTTTCCAAAACATGTATCTGTTCTTGAAATTTTGTCTCATTTGCTTTCAAATTTTTGTTCTCCAATTTTATCCAGAAATCTTCATCTTCTGAAGATTTCTTTTTGCTTTCAAAATCTTGTTTTTTCTCTTTCAAAACCTTGTTTTCTAATGTCAAACTATTCAAATCATTTAACAGTTTGTCATTTTCAGATTTCAATCTCTCACAATTTTCTTGCAAAACAAGAATCTGTTTATCAGCAGATTTCTTTTCATCCTTCATAACTGAAATCTCTTCAGTCTGTTCTTCTCCCACTTGAACACCTTTACTCTTGCTCTTCTTTAATATTGATTTTCCACTTTGATTTTTCTTCTTCTCGGCATTGATCACCATCTGTTCTTCAATCTTTTTAATGAGTGGAAAAATTGTCAGTTGGGAAAATTCTCCAGAAATCTTCAAGTTTAAAATATAATTTTCCCATTCTTCTTGAGGTAAAGCACAGACAAATTTTTCAACCCAGTCTTCTGATTCCTTTTTAATACCCGTCTCAGACATTGAGCGAACAAGATGGCTATACCTTTCAATAATACTCTTTGTACTTTCTCCTGGACAACCTGAAAATGAATCAAATTCTTTATTTAATACATTTATTCTATCAAATGTTTCTTGAGTCATATTAAAGAAATTGATATCCATGATTCAAAAACCCGTTTATCAAGACAATCCCTTAAAATGAAATATCAAAATTCAAACTATGTACCGACAATTCTTTACTTATCACATGTTCACATTAATGATCTATCAAGCAATTAAAGAATCACATGCCCATGTACAAATATACTTGTTGAATTTGACAAATATTATCGAGATTGTATGATTGGACCGAACAAATCCACTTAGCCGACACACATATTTAACTCTTTGTTATGCACAATTTTTTTTAAATCGGATACAAACTCTTAATGATCACAAACATACAAGCATAGTACTGTCAACTTTTAAGACATTTAAATGCTCATTGGACCTCACAATTGTAATGGCACTTATATCAATCACATGGCAAACATTTACTAGTACCGAAACACTATATCAACTCATGATTGGGCCGTAACTTTTATTGGGTCAACAATTGTTTAATGATTTACCAAACAATTTTAATATCCGACAACTTTAATTGATCAAATAAGCTGATTGGGCCACGACTTTATCAATTTGTAGAATCGAATAATATTGCTTTATCACTTGTGATCACAACATGCAATCTGACACTTCTGATCAGATAAAAACAAGTATCACGTGAAGCCTCAATCACTTTCAAACAACGCTTCAAACGATCAGTTTCAAATGATAAGTTCAAATGTGAACTCTCAAACAAAGTGTGGCTTTCAAACGGATAGTTTCAAACAGAACACTTTTCAAACGGTAGTGATCAATTTCAAACGATATGTTCAAACGGAACAGTCCTGTCACGTTTGAAATTACACCATTTTCAAACGTAATGTCAAGCTTCAAACGTAATAGCCAATGACGTCAGCATATAACGAACATTTTCAAACGGAATGGATTTTTCGATCAGTTTTAAGTCGAGTTTTAGTCTCAAATTTTCAAGGATTCGTTAATACTGTGTTTCATTTGAATTGTGAAAATTTTAGACCGTTTTAACCATAAACACTTGTCCAGTTTTGAAAAGAAGGTGTAGAAGTCAGAATATGTGGCTGAATTGGTATGAACTCTTCCTCCTGAGCTCTGATACCACTTGTAGGATCGTGAAACGACCTAATGAGTCGATCAGAAGAGTGCTCAGACCGAATCAGAGGCGGAATTCATTGATTCGGTCTTTGTTTAGCTTGGATTCACTATTAAAAGTCTCGTATATTGATCTCTGAACGTTTACAGGACTGGAGACACCTCGACAGCACCTCGGCGTCGGAAACTAGAACCTTACAAATGAAATCGTTTGAAGGCTATTTATAGGGAGAACCCTTCCGTTTGAAAGTGACATGATTATTTCAAACGGAACCCTTCAAACGAACATCTACAAACGGTCACTCTCAAACAATTCTAATTTTGACATTCAAACGGTTACAACATATTTGTCTTTATGTGTGAATTCTATTGTGATGTCATCAATATGATGTCACAAGATGATGTCATATTGATGATGTCACACTCGTTCAAATCTGCAACGAACCCGAGACTCGACATAAGACGAAGACGACAGATGAATGCACCAACAAGCATTATCATCTTTTCTTTTCCAGAATCATGACTGATCATCACACCATTGTCAACACAGACAGAGAGCCCTATGTTCCAGTCCCGATCGACCAGATGGAGAATGCTCCCCGTAACAAACGACGGGTTACATCGGAACATCCGATCAGGCGGGGAACGTATCGGCGAATCCGCCAAATATTCCCCAGTTAGCGTCAATTACACTAGAGGGGGAGGATCCTCTCTCCTGGTTC